>REGO01001406.1:23757-37476 GCA_010120015.1 Rhombomys opimus | reverse complement strand
CACTACTTTCTCAATTCTCATCATCTAGAAGTCATTCGCACTTATGATTGTTTTATTAATGACCTAAGTTCTATATAGATTACTAATCCATATCTATTGACCTGTAGCATCCCTTATCATGCTCTCCTATGACTGCATGCCAACCAGGTCTTTTTACGAGTTTTACTCTAAGTTTTTCCAGAAACCCTCTCACTAGATGACAGAACTGTACACATAGCTATGAGCAATTCAAAGATTCCTTTTAAAGCAAGTTTTCTAGCTGGGAACTTTATTGATTTTTGCAAAAACACCATTCTAACACAGTAAAAACATTTTGGGTAGACAAGTAATAGGCCTTCTTTAATGAAATAAGGAGGCAGGCACATAACAGAGAAAAGCTACACAGGGGTGGTAAGTTCTATGTGGTCATTGTCCTTATTAGTTTTGCATTGTGCTTACACAAAATATCTTATGTTCATAGCAAACTGTTTTAAGTATAACAAAATGTAAAGCCACATAAACATTATTCCTTGAGCTAAAATGATTACTTTCAGACTTATAACCACAGGAGAATGAAGAGGAAACTTATTTAAGAAAGTGGTCCCAATTTTTTTTTTTCCTTATGATAACTTTTGTGATGTGCTCATCATAGTAGTTAGGTCAAACTCAAGATTAATTGATACTACGTTACCTAATGACTTACAAAGTGAGAAGGCTACAAAGTCCTACTTAATATAAATAGTTCCGTTTGGAAACACACTTTTTTATTAATGCACTTTAGAAGCACAAAATTATTTTTCAGTTGTTTAACAAATGAGACAAAAATAATTTCCGAAACAATTTGAGCTCCTTGGTCCTCTGATGATTATATGTAACATTACATGCTTACATAAGATATATATTACATACATATCTTTTGTGGAACCATGAGGAAAAAAAAAAAGCTATAAAACCATGCAGGTCCCACTGTTCAGAAAACATCTCAGAGCATGTGTTGACTTTTGGTGAGTCAGCACATTTATCTTCATACATCAAACATGTTTTTAATAGTTGAGGTGCTGTAATCTTTACAATCACTTGTGCCAGTCAGTTTGGTTTTGAATAAGCGCACCCCACAGCAATGACAATTACCATTTCTTTGAAAGCTACATGAACAATGATTCATAGAATTATTCCAGCAGTGAGTGTGTGTGAGCAGCACTTTAGATTTTCAGCAAGGTCTATTTTCCTGCTCATTATGCAGTGATAATTGATAGTCAGTGGTGTTGTTCATCATTCCCACTTCTACGTGTAGTCTTCGGCATTAACTGTTTGTAAAATGAATTCTTTACAGCTCTCCACAAAGAGACGGAGGAAATCACACTTACACAGAAGCAGTTGGCTGAAATTAAAAACAAATCAGAAAAAACACTAACACCTCTCCTAAATGAAATGACTGCTAACACCATAAAATATTTATTTTAAGAACTGTATTTATTTTCTTCTCCTGATCATGTAAGTTCAGCATTGGGACTAAGAGTACTTTTAGGGATAACATTTGGAATCATCTTAAGAAGTCTCTACTTGAGTAAATGGGTCAGGTAGTGAAATCACTTAGAAAACATGTTAGATCCCAGAGCACTCTGAAGAACTTTTAGAAGATTTTCTCAGTGGTAGATCATTGTGGACTTTAAATGGAATAAATGCTGTGGTGGATGCTTTTAACCTTGAAAGGAAGTACTCTGAAATGGATTCCAAACAGATCCAATATAGAAAAGGGAATATAACGCTAAAGAAAATGTAAGTGAACGTTCATGTACTCTCAAGGTGAGTGATGACATTTGAAGTAGAATATAATAAAGAGACTAGTTAAAAGACAACAAATATAATGCTTTAAAATTCCAATTATCAAAAATCCATATGGAAAAAGAAAGCTTAAAGGCAAATAAAATTTGAAAAAGGAAGATTTGAGCAAACATAGCAAAGGCTAACCCACTAACATCTCAAATCCTCTCAAATTTAAACTAAGACAAAGGAAAACATCTTCAAATGAACAAACAAGAAAGACTAGAAGCATTAAGTGAAAATTACCCCAAACACAGCATATATTACAGTTTGAACTGGCTGGAATACAGACATGCCCTTAGAACACACCTTTAATCCAAATTACATCAGGTGATTTTACTACTAATTGCAGATGCTCACATTACAGTGAGTTGGTTGTATGTTTTCTGCTGCTGTGGTAAATTGCTACAGGGGCCGGTCTGGTTTGAATCTTCCCCAGGTTCACTGAGGACACTGTCTATTTTGAGGTCAATTAGAACTTCTACCGTGTACCCTAATGTATTAGGAGCTAAGCTGAGAATATATTTACAAACCCATTATAAGTGATGTGATGTGATGTGATATGTGTACCTGTGTGTGTCCCATGTAGAGTAGAGCACTACACAATCACTTACTCCCTTCATGTTGAATTCTTGTGATTCTCTGTCTTATTTGCCGCCTAATGTAAAAAGGAACTTCTCTGATAAGGATTGCGATATGCACTAATTTATTTGTATAAATATAACATGGGGATCTGCTTATTGCTATAATTATTTAGCAGAATAATAGTATTGGATTCTTTACTGGGCCCAGTGTTTTGAAGCAGTTAACAGTAGCAGGCACCAGCAATCCTGCGTAGTAGGTTCTAAATCCAATCACAAGGTGGTTGTTTGCTTGGTCCTATGACACTATTCCACACGTTGACAAGTTTTCTCAGGTCAGTGTTATCATAGCATAAAGGAGTCACAGTTATTTAAGATCTCCACTGGTAGAACAAATAGAACTCTCTGGAACAGTAAAAGACAATCAGTAGGCAGGAAGCTTCCAAGTCAGTACCAGCTTGACTTTTCCATGCATTATGACAAGGACAATAGTAGCAATAATGTGTAAGACACTATTTTTGTATGGATGAGGAAAGGAAGCAATGTTAGCATTCGCTTTAAAGTGAATGAAATAACGTTTCTTTAACAGAATTTTTAACTTTTTTTTTTTCATAAAATATATCATATGACAGTACAGGGAAAGTGACTTATACTGGCCAGCCTCTAAGCTAAGCTTTATTCACAGGCTATCCTGAATCTGAATTCAAGAGTTTCTCAGAAAATTTAGAGAATATAGAGAAATTTTGAATCTGCAATATGCCTGCTCTGGCTACGGATCACATCTAAATGCCTTCTAGGGCCATATGGTACAGCTAGAATGCAGACACAGCATATATTACAGTTTGAACTGGCTGGAATACAGACAGGCCCTCAGAACACACCTTTAATCCAAACAATGAGAGTAAAACTAGTTTACAGAAGGAAGCAGCCATGTTTGAAAAGGGCATCTAATTTGAGGGGCAAAGAATGAGTCAGAAATAGGATACATCCAACGCTCAGGACGACAGGACAGGAACGAGAATTCAGTTCCATGCAGTGCAGTTCTGCTGAGTTTGGTGCAGTTTAGTTGAGTTCAGTAGAGTTCATGTGGTTCCTTTCAGTTCTTGCAGTCAGTGCAGTGAGTGAAGTTCAGTTCATGGAGTTCAGTTTGTGGAGTTCACTTCATGGAGTTCAGAGGCAGGTTTTCCAAGTAGAGCAATTCAGGCAGGAGTCAAGTTAAGCCAATTTGAATCAGTCAGCTTGGAGAGGCATTTGAGCCAGAACATCTGAGTTAAATCAGTCAGCCAGAATTCAGAAAGAATGAGAAAGGGTGAGTTGATTCAGCAGTAACTGTTGAAGGCTGAAAACATTCTAGGCAAAGGTTAGCTAATAGAGGATGTAAGCTGAAGCCTTCAAGGTCCCCGTTTACACAAGATTAGATTGTTGGAAGCTTCCAGTCCTAGGCCTAAGGATAGCTAACACAGAGAAAAAACTCTATGAACTCAGCCCAAGCCTTGTATTTATACAACTTGGGTACAGCTCTCATTTCATTCCATCATCTGAGGAAATAAAAACTGCATTTACAGAAGGAGAGTTTTATTTTTTTATAAGTCTTTAATTTGATTACTTTTAATCTTCCTAAAGTCTTACCTGCAAATATAGTCACATGGGGGTTAAGGCTACAACATTCCTTGGAGAAAACACCATTCAGTTCATACAAAGTAAGAATAGAGCGAGGCACAATAGGCTACAGGGCAACGCAAGATGCAGAGGCAAAATTAGAAAAAGAGATAGGGACAAGACTGCCAGACTTTTTAATGTGTGGCAAAAGTTTCACATATATCTGTGTGGCTGTAAGTTTAGAAAGATCCATTGGAGCCTGGTAGGCTCACCATTGTGTATACAACTGAAGACAATGTCTGGCCCTCCTCCAGAATCCATCAGTTGCAAATAGATCAACAGTGACAGGGAGAATCCCATACGCTCCTTCTTGATCTGTGATTTATGACCTGCTGTTAAAAGCCCCAGTCTTGTTCAGGACTGATGCAAGAAATTATAGCTGCTATGATATCATATTTGCAATAGCTATATCATGCCTTGGAGATACCACTCAGAGTACTTTCTTTTTTCTGGCTCTTATATTCTTTCTGCTCTTTCTTTTGCAATGTGCCTTGAGCCTCAGAGGCAGTGGGGCTTAGTGGCTTTCTTAGGGCTGCATTTTCAACTGTCATATTTTCTAAGTGTTTTGTGCAGCCACACATATCTGAATTCAGTCCAGTTTACTTCAAAGATAAACTTCTCTTTTTTAAGGCCAAGGGTAGCATTTGCCTTACCTTTCCTCTTGGTTAGCAACCAGAACTACATAATAATATCGTATTGTTGAAGACACCTCAGTTGGTTTAGATGGAAGATACAGAGAAATCAAAATGCAAGTAAACTAAAAACTTCCTTGCTAGACAGCATTCATAGTGACAGAAGGTGCTATGTAGATTTCTGGGAGAGATAAAAAGCATCAGTGATCTTACTCAGCCGTAAACTTTATGAACCTTCATGCAAACCTTCCAGGAATGATGTACCCAGTGGTACAATAGTGGCACAACAGTTATGAGAGTGTGATGGTGTTGTAGTCTGAATAAGAAATATCCTCAGTAGATTTATACCTTGAAGACTTGGTCCCGAGTCTCTAACAGTGTTTGTGGAGAGTATGGAAACTTCAAGGAGGTAAAGACTTACTGAAGGAAGTTTATCATTGGAAGTAAGGTTTTAGGTTTTTTTATTTCATTTTTTTGGGTTTTTCTTTCAAGAAATCAACTATCCATAGTTGCTCAGGGGTTGGAGCTCCTGAGGCCTCCCCACTCTGTGCTTCAATGTTTATTGGCTTTGCCTTACGGGGACGTTATGCAGACAACCACAGCTGCTATGGTTCATGAGTGTAGCACTTCTGTCATGTCCAGAAGACCATATTTTATTCCTGTCCTTCCCTATTTCTTGCTGTTATAAGCTGTCTGGCCCCCTCTTCTGAAGTGGTCCCTGATTCTTTAGTGGGGATAATATAAAAGCCCTGTTTGTGGCTGAGCACCCCACAGAAACTTATTCACTGTGCTTTGACCACTTGTGAGTTTCTTTCCTGATGAATGCCAGCTTCACAGAGTGGAGAACTCAAGCCAGGCACAAGAAAGCAACCAAGTAAGCATCAAGGCATTTATTTCTCCCTGTATTTATTTATCTCTGCGCTTGACTATGGACTTTGGAAATTCAATATTATTAAAATATATCTTACATTCTAAGAAACAGGAACTTTTGCTGGACCTCACAGCCAGTGTTAAAAATACAGCTTGAAGTCACTTGACACTTAAGACTGATATTCTAACTGTAAATTCAGACTGTTTTATACCCTGATTTTAAAAGAACAAAGTATTGTCTTCTGTCAGATACAGGGTTGGTGAAGATCCTTTCCCAGTATGTAGGTTGTCAGTTTGTTCTGAGAAAGAAATGAGGAAGGGGGCTACAGCAGGGATACAAAATGAATAAATTGCAATAAATAATAAATAAATTATTTAAAAAGAGAGAACAATGTAACAGTGAACCTTAGTTGCATTGGATTTCCCATATAATTACTATTACAAAGTAAACTAACACATAGCTACAATCTTAAATTATGTACTCTTCCATGTCCCTGACTAAGACAAGGCATAGGTTTGTCTGAGTCATTTGCTGAAAGCAGCAAATCCAGACACTGAAAGCAAGTTTCTAACATAAATATCCACCATAAATGTTAAATACAACATTTATCAATATTGGTTGATAAACAATCATTGTAATACTCATTGTTATTTAGCCCTCTGAGTCAGTCTCACTAAATTCCTTTGAAAACTATATTAAAGATTTCTGTAAAGCATCCCTCATCCTTCCCTGTATCATGTTTTCTGTACTGTTCGATGAAAAGAGAAAGCTCTTTGTTAAGGACAGGCAGACATACAATGACAGGGACAGAGTCATCAGGCAACCTTCAGGCGGGCACAGATTCTGACCCTACAACTGGAAGACAGAGGACAAAAGACACAGGAAGCATGAAAGAGAGAACTCAGATTTGTTCGGGGTTAAGTGAACCTAAGTGACAGATGTTTTTTGAAACCTTAAAGCCTGCTTCACTAATACACTTCCTCCAGCAAGGCCACACCTCCTAATTCTCCTGAAATAGCCACCAACTGGGGACCAACTATTTAAAAGTCTAACACTGTACTGATTGGCAGGAGGGAGGGCTGGGAGGGAGAAGTATCACATTGAAACCACCTTAAACTATGACCCAGTTTGCCCTTTGCCAGCTCTTTTTAGCACACCAATCAAAATGAAGCAAGGGTGTGAGGGGTAATCCACCACTCTCAGATTGGATGTGAGGTGTACTCCATGGATGGAATACACACCTGGTACTTTAAACCCAGTCAAAACCCATGGCTGGGAATGAATTTTTTTTTACCCTGAGAGGTAACTCACTGCAGTTGTTCAGCTAAATTGCCCTGATATCAAGCTTCATTTCAAAATTTGTGTTCAGATAAATTATTCTTTTAATAATTTATTTTAAAATTGGTTTAACATTTCAGTATGCTTCCCCTCTAAATAAGTCACAACTAAGATTTCCCACTTCGTAATGAAAGAAATGGGAGATAGTAAGACCTGGAGAGGACAGCAGCTCCACAAGGAGAGCAACAGAACAAAAAAATTTGAACACAGGGGTCTTTTCTGAGACTGATAGTCCAGCCAAGGACTATACATGGAGATAACCTAGAACCCCTGCACAGATGTAGCCCATGGCAGTTCAGTATCCAAGTGGCCTCCATAGTAATGGGGACAGGGACTGTCTCTGGCAGGAACTGATTGGCCTGCTCTTTGATCACCTCCCCCTGAGTGGGGGGCACACTTACCAGGCCACAGAAGAACACAATGCAGCCACTCCTTATGAGACCTGATAGGCTAAGATCAGAGGGAATGGGAGGAGGACCTCCCTTATAAGTGGACTGGGAGAGGGACATGGGTGGGGAAGAGAGAGAGTGGGATTGGGAGGGGAGGAGGGAGGAAGGTACTGGGGGGGGGGATACAAAGTGAATGAACTGTAATTTATAAAAATAAAAATAATTAAATAAAAAAAGAAATGAAAAAAAATATGCTGCATTTCTCTGTGATTCCAGTGGATGTACTGGAAGCCAGAGTACAGTAGCCCTAACAGTGCTTCTTGGTTTTTTTGCAGCAGAAGTTTTCTACCCCAGTAGCATTCTATCACTGTGTAAGTATGTTCTTATTTCATCTCCTCATGTGGAACCGTTAACAGCAGGAACAGAGGCTGTTTAGGTCTCCGTTGCCTGCCTGTTGATCCCTTTCTCCTAGCTGGGCTGCCTTGTCTAGCCTCAATAGAAGAAGATGCACCCAGTCCTACGACACCTTGATGTGCCAAGTGGGTTGATATTCATGGGAGGGCTCCCCCCTCTGAGAGGAAAGAGAAGGGCATAGGGGGATGGGAGGGGAGAAGGAGGGACTGGGAGAAGAACAGGGAGGGGAAGCTCTGATAGGAATGTAAAGTAAATGAATTAAATAAGGAAAAAATCTATTTGACCTGATGTTCCAGGAGCTTTTGTTTTCATTATTGCATTGCACAAATAGAATAACTGAAACCTGAAGTGATTACGTGAATGGGCATGATTTCATAACTAGGATGTTAAAAAAAAACAAGTACTTGTACTCAGGTCTACTTATGCTAAACCCAGGACTGTCACTTCCATACCACTGTGAACAGTCTAAAGACAGGCTGTGTTCAATCCTATTCTCATACGGTGAGAATTACCGATCCAAAAGTCAAGGACTGAAGTAAAACTCATGACTTTGAACACATAAAGCCCTCCAAAATTTCTCTCCCTCTCCTCTCTTCTTCTTCTTGCCATTCCTGTACTTTCTTCACATTCTAACCATACACAATGGCATGGTATCCACATTTCTATGCACTTGATCACTCTCCATCTCTGCCTAAATTATTGTTTCTCCAATCACTAACTCCACTATCTGCCATCATCATCCTTTCAAGAATCTGTTAGTTGTTCCTGATTCAAATTAGAGATTACTGTTACCACGATGTCCTTTTCCTTGCCCTTCCCACCTCTACTTCCTGCATATATGAACAGTGTCATATATTTACACACACATTTAAAACATCCAAATGTTTAAATTGTTTTTAATTGATTATCTAAATGATATATGCAGTAACTTAGAGTTAACAAAGTGCTTTGGTATATTATTCCCATCAATTTTCAATGAACACTCACTTGGATTTTATAAGGAGGGAGTAGACTATAAAGCACTTGTGTAGTCTTCAATTTTTTTCACCAAGCCTACTTTATTTAGGGTTCTTAAATGCTTCTACTTCCCTTCCACCCACTGGCCTGTCCTAGAGGAGAAAAAAGTTTATTAGGTAAAGGGGGTTGTAGACCTTTTTAGAAGTAGCTCCTTGGGATGAATCCACTCTTCACTGTCCAGATACCAGCAGTCCAAAGCCAACATGAATCAGCATGTTTCAGAAGTTCGGGACAAGTCCGTGGAAGCTTCAAGACTCAACTGGGTTGCCCCAAGAAGTCCTCTGGAATGTTTGTCTCTGCGAAGTCTAGTATGGAAGCACAAAGATCAGTGCAGTGATATCCACCCACAAATCAATGTTTCCCTGTCCATGGGCTTCTATAAAGCTGCTCTCCTCAGAGTTCACTCACCAATGTTCTCAGCTGGCCAAAGTCACGCCCCTCACACGAGACAGCTCACAGCAAAACATCACGTGTCCTCTCACAAGACAGCTTCTAGCAAAACATCACATGACTCCACTGAGTCTTCAAAGAAACCAGAAACTTGCACTTCCCAATGGCATGTAAGAGAAAAGCTCTGCTTTTACTTGAAGTTGACCTGGTCCTATTACAGAACTGACTTTTCTGGTTGTGTACAAATGGTGTGGAAGAATGTAAAACAACATTCAACCTGACCTTCAAAACTCTGATGCTACCAACTTGTCCACTAATTCGCAAAGTGAAATTGAGGAGTTCATTTAGCCCCTCTGGCTTCAATCCTACCTTATATAAAAGGAAGAGCTAAGACAAGAGTATTCCTGCAATACATTTTACATCTTCACATTTTATTAAAATGATTATGTAAATCACAATACAAGAGGCTTCGTGGAGGTACAGGATATATACTGGTCTTGGAGACTAGCATTTTACAGAATGTTAGTATGCTTGCCAGAGCTCCAGGAATGGGTTGCACTTGAATACAAATTTATTACGTGTAATTGGAAGTTATTTCTTGCCTTTGGTTCTCAATAAAAAATAATCTTTGGGAAGCTGAACTTGGTAAAAATGGCATCTATTTTTATCTTTTATATTTTACTTTATGAGGAATGTTCTTAGGCAAGCATGGTTACACACTGTCACCGTCACTATATTTACAAGCACCATAAAGTTGCTGAGTGCCTAGGATGTATAAAGCCCTAATCCTGAGTCTTCAGGGGAAATAAAAGGAATACAATAATTCTTACTATCAGGTAGCAAGTGAGCTTTTTTCAGTTGTTTTGATTCTAATAAGGATCAAAGTTAAAATTCCTGAAGTAATGTAATATTTTAAGAAAAATATACGTACACATATTAGTACTAATTGAAATGTAGCTATTTAATTCTATTTTTGCTTTTTGTGTGTGTGTATGTGTTTGTCTGTGTGTTGTATAGGGTATGTGTGTGTCCCTCTTTGTTTTTAGATGGCATTGGTTGACATCAGGTGTCTCCTTATGTCACTTTTCATCTTCTTTTTGAGATAGGGTCTCTCTTGTTAAATGTGGGACTCTTTGTTGCAGCTACATTAGTTGGACCAGAAACCTCCAGGTTCTCTCTGCCTTCAGCTGTAGGTGGGCAATGATAATTTAAGGTCTGGTTTTAATGTTTATACACCAAGCACTTTACCTATACTGAGCCATCTCCCCAGCCCATTATTTTACACTTTGTGTCTTTTTTTTCCAATGCAATGCATGTTCCATACACCAAACATAATATTTGAAACCACTGGAAAAGATAATTATCTAATGGTATGTATGTGAAAAGAAATGAGGGAAAAGACCAGAACATCAGAGTATCCATCCTGGAATCTTGAGATTCACAAATGGGCTTGTGCTGGGAGTCTGTGATACTGTTTAAGAGGGGTGTTTAAAGAAGGAGAAAGAAAATCAGAAGAAAATGGTGGCACAGAAGCCATGAAAGGGAAAAATGTTCTTAGACTGTGTATTTATCTAGGACCACAAGGGGAGAAGGACTGCAAATGCTTATAATAGGTTATTTGATTAAAAAGTCATTAATGCCCTGGGAAGACCTATCTCAGGAGGGAAGCAAAATCAAACTTCAATTTCCAGTGAGCTGAGAATGGAATGGGTGCTGAGAAAATTAAAATTAAAAATCTGTCAGAAGAATGTGTTAAGAAATCTAGTGCCAAAGAAAGCAGAAATTAGTTTGAAATCAAAAAATATACTGGTTGTTGAGGGATAGGTGCAAATGATGTTTTAAACTGACTTTAAGAGTAAGGTAAATAATAAGAAGAAAAAAACTAAAGCTGTAAGAAATATGAAGTGCTTGTGACATAATCTTGGAAAGGAGAGGGAGCTACCAGTGATCCATGACATCTGAGTAGAAGGGACCTTGGTGCTGGAGGAAAAGAAAGATGGAAGTTCAAGGAGGATGTCCACTTAGTGAAAATGCTGGCCGCTGATGAAAGTCAGGATCCCAGAATGGGTCAAAAGCCTTCAAATCATGCTAAGTAAACAGTCATTAAAATGTCCATCACATCGGGGAAAGAGGAAAAGAAAGAAAAATGAACAGAAAGAAGCAATTAGCTCTTTTCTGAAGGAAACAGCTTATGTTTCATAAGGTACTGTGTTCAAAAGTATGTGTGCATTTTTAAGGGAGAATGATTTGCACCGTTTCAAAGGAGCTGAGGAGAGAGCTCTGTCAGTAAAATGCTTGTAACACAAGCCTGAGGACCTGAGTTTTATCACCTGCATAAAGAGCTTGGGATGGCGGTGTGTGTTGGTCATCTCTGCACTGGGGAGGTGGAAACAGGCATGTCATTGAAGTCTGCAGGCCAGCCAGTGTATCAAAATCAGTTAACTTTGTGTCCAGTGAGAGACCTTGTCTCAGAAAACAAAGCAGAGAGACTGAGGAAAAACCCTCTTGCTTCTCATGCAAAAATAAACATACAAACATCTGCACATTTATCACAAACATAAAACAGAATATGGGGAGACTCCAGTAAATCAATGGGAAGAGCAGTGGGTCAGCTGTCAAATGGTTGATCACATTATCAAGAGCTCAAAGACACTTATATATCACAGATAAAAGACAAAGCACACTACACTGCAGCATCTTCAGGAGGATTTGACTCTCCATCAAAGGAGCCTGTATTGAGAAAGATGAAATTTCTGTCCCTGTGCTACCTACCAGGAGAAGAGCCAAGATTTAGAACCCAAGAGCCTGGTGGAGATTAATGACTTTGACATTTAGAGAGGCATGCTTCAGGCTTTCTCCAGATACTGCAAAACCAGAGACAAGAGAGAGACCAAAGGCTATGCTGGAAAAATGCATCTGGAAAGACTTATTTCCTCAGCAAAAAAATTTGTAATGTTT
Organism: Rhombomys opimus; assembly: GCA_010120015.1. Classification (NCBI taxonomy): domain Eukaryota; kingdom Metazoa; phylum Chordata; class Mammalia; order Rodentia; family Muridae; genus Rhombomys; species Rhombomys opimus. The sequence goes on along the minus strand of REGO01001406.1, from coordinate 25,424 downwards.
TCCAGGTGATTAGCTTCAGAAGGTCATTTTAGCAGAGGCAACAAATGTAAACAAATAGGCTTGTGGTAATTCTTCAAATCATGTATTAGCAAAGATTTGCTCTTTAAGTATACTCATTGTGATTGATGTTAGCAGAAGGGCTGTTGCAGGATGATGCAGTTGGTGTTCCTTGTAAGTTGCTTGTTGAATACATGCTTGAAACAAGAATGTAAGTGTCTAAATTATTTGAACTGGTTGTTATGAGATATACTTAAGGTACACAAAATTGAGTAGTTCCTTCTGGTACCTAGGACATGACCTCTTCCCCTACAAGAAAAAGCACTGCTTACAATAATAGAAGCTTCCACTGCTACTGTAAAAGCACTGATGCAAATGTGCTTGTCTGATAGGAAATTACAAATGGGACTTGCAGTTTAATAAACTTTCTAGGAATGTATTTTTTATCTAGGTGAGAGTGTGCTTATTTGTTTTCAATTTGTTGACAGCTTTGCCTGGATAATTAGCAATCCAATTGGGGGTGTTGTTATCATTTGGAAAGAAAGTGTCCCCTCAAAAGATTTGTATATTGAAGTGTTGGTTCCTAAACTGGTGACATTATTTTAAGAGGATGTAGAGACTTTAGGAGTAAGATCCTAACTAGGAAGCAGTCATTAGGGCCATGCCTTTGGAGGAAGCATCTTGTTCTAAGGCATATCTCTTCTTCCTGCAGTGCATAGCCCCTGACACATGTACCTACAGCCATGATGTTCTGCCTACAGGCTCAGAAACAAAAAGAGTCAACAGACTGTAGCCTTTGAAACCCTGAGCTAAATATATTCTTTCTCCTTTAAGTCATGTCAGGTACATTGCCAAAATGATGAAAAGTCTGACAATTCAAACAGAATATCATAAGCAGAGGCACCCTTTAAAAACAGAATTTTGTATGCTCTGTATTCATGAGGCTAGCATTCATTCCAAATAAAATTTAATAACTCGATACAAGGAATAAATGAGACAGAAGCCAATATACCTATAAGTCCATGTGTTGGGGCATCTTTTCACTTCAGCATACCTGCATGAGAAAGTTGATAGTAAACAGGTTATCAAATGAGACCAGAAGCTGATTCTGGAGTTAAAAGAACAAATAATTAATGGCATTAAGGGGAAACAGCATGATACAAAGATCTAAAATAGATATGTCCTACTCAATAGGATCATAATAATCACTAGATCCTTCTTATCTCCATGCCACAGGGTCTTGCTCAAAAGGCTGTGTAGCAGTATGACTAAGAAAAAAAAAAAAAGACAGAATGCATTCAAGTCCCCCCTTCTTATCTCCATGCCACAGGGTCTTGCTCAAAAGGCTGTGTAGCAGTATGACTAAGAAAAAAAAAAAAAGACAGAATGCATTCAAGTCCCCTAGAAGAGAAAAACTACATACAAAAAAAATCCCATAAGCTTAAAAAATAGGATTTTGAAGAAAACACACACACACACACACACACATACACACACTAGTTTCTATTGGTGCATGGTAACACCATGACTGAAAAATCAAGTTGGAGAGGAAAGAGTTTATTCAGCTTATGCTTCCACATCACAGTTCATCATCAAAGTAAGTCAGGACAAGAACTTAAACAAGGCAGGATCCTGGAGGCAGGGGCTGATACAAAGGCGATACAGGAGTA
>REGO01001405.1:58171-88563 GCA_010120015.1 Rhombomys opimus | reverse complement strand
AGTCCCATTCAATGGAAAAAAGGCCAAACAAAAACTGAAGCAGGACTCGCCAGGGGAGGAAAGAGGACTAAATCTGATCAATGCCTAATTGTTCTACAGCTTAGAGATTTCACATTCTTAAAAACAGGAAGCGGCCATAAATTCGGGGGATGGACAGGAGCAACCAGTGATGCTGAAAGCTCTTAAAGTTTCAAGTAGCGGGTTTCTGTCTGCAGACGCTTTCACTGAGTTTCCCACCATCAACAGTCACGCTGTGCCTGTGTGCAAAGTGCCCATTTCCTGTTTTGATCACCAGTAACCCAAGTTCATTCCTCTCTGTTTCTGTGTCGGAGACAACGCGACGGGCCTCCATCACCTTCACTTAGGCTAAGAAGCTTGGTGGGGAGGGGTGTGGCAACAGGTTGAACACGGAATTTGTCCCCCTCCTGTGAGAAGATCTTCTCCCCACTCGCCGTCAGCAGGGTCACCATGCCATAGCCCAGGGCGCTGCGGTGCTTGCTCTGCAGGTCCAGCACTGCCTTGAGCTTTTCCATGGCCTCTGCTCACCCTGGGCACCCCGCTGCCTCTGCTCTGCTTGTCAGGAAGGTTGAGTGGATTTTACTTTCTGTTTTGAAGCAAGTTTAAAAAGGGGAAGAGAGTTTCTCAGCCCTTTCGGTGTTTCACTTTCTGTTTTTCACCAAACCAACTCTGGCATAGGCCCATGAATATGCCCCCTAGGATCCTTGACCTCCTGAGACCCGCTCCATGTCCCAAGGCTGCAGGGAGCAGAGGAATCCCTGAGTGAGAGAAGATCTGAGTGACTGTGTTATCTTGATGTGGGCAGCCTGTGAGACCAATTGGTCCGTGCTAAATTCACAAAGCCATTACCCATATGCATCAGGGTCAGAGTAATGGCAAAGTGTTCCTTGGGAGTATGAGCGTATAAACGTTTATAAAAGACAATTGATCAGTGCATACAAGACTAGCCACTGTAACTCTTCTTGGAAATTTACAGGCTGTGACTGCTGGCCTACATAAATGGCTTCCCATTCTAACACCACCCCCAAGCTAAGGTTTGGGGAGAACCCAGCCTGGTGCCAGCTTCATTGTGTGTGTGTCTGTCTGTATGCCTGTCCTTTCTTCATTCCCTTTCAGCCCCTAGCCAGCCTTCCAGGATCTAAGCTGCAAAGGACAGAGCAGAAGTCTGGGGCCCCAGCCACATTGCTTCCTCAATTCTGGAAGCCTACCAAGAGAACTCTTGTTCTGTTGCTTTGCTTTCCTCCAACCCAAAGTGACCTCTTACAATGTAGCTAGCTGATCAAACCGGGAATGCCACGGACCGGCCCAGCCGGGCTCCCGTCGTCCGCGGGAGAACAAGGCTTTGGACAGGAAGACACAGTTTCGGCGAAGAATCGACAGACAGAGACACCTTGATGGTTTTGACTCTGCTGCGATTTTACTAAAATCAAGCTCGTATTTTTATAATGATTTCACAAAAGGCACCTTAAAATTGGCATACTTCCCAGAACATTCAGACTTTTACCAAGAATACAAAGTTTACATTTTAACTCAAAATGCAGTCAAACATAAAGCAGTACCCACAAGTAATCTTGGCTTAAAAACTTTTTGATCAGAACAAACAAAGGAAAATAAACTTCAAATATAGTTTCATTATTGCTAACCAGTGAAGAGGAAAGTCAGGAGCTAAGTCAGATGCCTGCCAAAGTCCCTCTCCTTATCAAAATCTAACTACACCTTTGTTAACCCTCCTCCCATATGTCCTGCCCAAGATTTATGATCTTCCTTAGGAACAAGGCACTGAAGGGAGGGGGAAACTCCTGCCAGCTGCACCTCTTATGCTATTATTTCTTAAGAAGGAGCCTATTATTATTTCACTATTCTTTTTTTTTTAAAGTAGAAATGGCTGATTGTTGTTTTTTTTTTTTTCTTTTTTATTAATTACACTTTATTCATTTTGTATCCCCCCATAAGCCCCTCCCTCCTCCCCTCCCGATCCCACCCTTCCTTCCCTTTCTGCATGCATGCTCCTCCCCAAGTCCACTGATAGGGGAGGTCCTCCTCTCCTTCCTTCTGATCTTAGTCTATCAGATCACATCAGGAATGGCTGCATTGTCTTCTTCTGTGGCCTGGTAAGGCTGCTGCCCCCTCAGGGAGGTGATCAAAGAGCAGGCCAATCAGTTTATGTCAGAGGCAGTCCCTCTTCCCATCACTATGTAACCCACTTGGACACTAAACTGCCATGGGCTACATCTGTGCAGGGGTTCTAGGGTATCTCCATGAATAGTCCTTGGTTGGAGTATGAGTCTCTGGGAAGTTCCCTGTATTCAAATTTTCTTGTTCTGTTGCTCTCCTTGTGGAGTTCCTGTCCTCTCCAGCTCTTGCTATTTCCCACTTCTTACATAAAATTCCATTCACTCTGCATGCCAGTTGGCCATCAGGCTCAGCATCTGTTTTGATAGTCTGCAGGGCAGAGGCTTTCAGAGGCCCTCTGTGGCAGGTTCCTAGGTTGTTTCCTGTTTTCTTCTTCTTCTGATGTCCATCCTCTTTGCCTTTCAGGATGGGGATTGAGTGTTTTAGTTAGGGTCCTCTCTTTTGCTTAGTTTGTTTAGATGTACCGATTTTAGTGGGTTTATCCTATGTTGTATGTTTATATGAGTGAGTATATACCATGTGTGTCTTTTTGCTTCTGGGACAACGCACTCAGGATGATCCTTCTTCATGTTGTGGCCGCATTGAATGAATCCTCTTTTTCGGCTTTCTGTTATTAATTTGACTGTTTTAATTGACATATTGAGAATCGGTAGCAGGATTTGACTTGGGGCACATGATGTGATCCACTAGCCCAATTATAAAATGGTGACCACGAAAGGACAAATAGACATTTTGATTATGACCTCCCATCACAGTGAGCTGACCTCAGGCATCTATGAAAGATAAAAATTAACAGTACCTGTTGAAATCATTTACTGCCAGGACGTTTTGCTCTTTGCCCTTTGGTAGCAGATGTTTTTGCCTCTACCTTGGTAAAACTGAAAGACAAATTTGAACATTGTTTCAGATCTGACCACTGGGAAGTCTCTTTCTGGTCAGTTCACAAAGGCTGTGCTGACCGGATTGACTTCAAACTCTTGAGCAATGAACTCTTTGGTGGCGACTGGCTTTGTCATTCAGTGCTCCTCTTTTGAAGAGTTCTGAGTTATTAGTATTAAATGGAGAAACACAGAGACTGTGGCAGTGGAGCAGAGAGTTCTCAAGGCATTGTCAACCTTCCTGACCCTAATCAAAGTCACAGACTCCAGAAATAGGAAGATGCTGCTCTTTCATACCCATCTTCAGAGGACTCAGAAAGATATGAACAGGTCTCCTTCATATTGACCTGTGTGTCCTGCACTGCCACCTGAGGCCATGGTGACATCTGAGCCCATGCTGCTGCCAGGGGCCTTTCTGGTTTTATTGTCATCCCATAGCCAGGGTCTTTGTTTATATCTGAAGCTTGTGTTACCACCAAAGGCCATGGGGATGTTTCTGGTCTGGTCTGCTGCCTGAGGCCATATTGATGGCTAAGTACTGTGCTGAGCTATCCCTGCCAGTCTCTGGTTGCCACACTAAGGTCGCCACCTCATCTGGGCAGGAGAGGTGGCTCCGGCAGTATGGGTGTAGGAGAGCTGGCTCTTGAAAACCAGCTCCAACAGTGTGTTCAGTCATTTAGTGAGTGGAGTTCGATAACAATGTAAAAAAAATCACATACTCATACTCACTTGGTAGATGTAAAACTCCAGTGAGCAAGTTCCAACAACTTCACAAATACTCCTACATACATACATACATACATACATAGGCACATTTGGTAGATGTAGCAAAGCTCCAACCATTTTACATACATACATATACATTTACACTTCGGGTGGATGAAGCAAAGTTCCAACAACTTTACTTTTTTCCTTAGACTTTTTATACCACCTAGGACAAAAATTTTTATGTCAGAAATAGATTACCTTATAGCCACAAGTTATATAGTCTCTAAAAACTATCATCACGAAAGTCTCAAAAACAGAACAAAATCATTACACATAAGAAAGTTACAGTAAGATTATTCATTATATATTCTTCTTTTGAAACTCATATCTAATTAAACCTTTTCCATCTATTTTTGCCTTCACAAGTTCATCATAACTCCAAACCAATAATTTTTTGGTAATTGATTAATAATCTTTAAGCAAGCTAAGTCTATAGTAGCAAGTTTTTTTCCTATGCTTAGCTGACAGCAATTTCTATTTACGAAGAAACAGGTGTAACATATTATTTTTGAAGTTTTGTTTACTAAACTAGCTAATCATCTATCTATTTTCTTATATTCATATAAAATTTATTTATTCTTTTGAGGAGAACTAGCATGATGGAGGGCAGATAAAAGGGGATAGATTCATTGGTGTGATTGGGGTGCATGATGTGAAAATCACAGAAAATCAATAAAAATTTTAATTAAAAAAGGGATACACTGTAGATGGGAGATTCCATCTCCCTCTCTAGCGGAACCTCAAAGGAATTTGTGAGTGTCAGAAACAGTTTGTGCCCTAAAGTTAATGTTTCAGCTTCTTGTGCAAACATGGCAGATTCAGCTATGGCCCAATTTCATGGTAACAGCTGGCTTTAACCTGGTCACATATATTGGTCAGTTAAGACTTTAGTCATTTTCAGGTTCCCAGAGTTTGCATAAGGGTCTCAGGGTAATGCTTCTGTCTTATTAATGTCCAGGAGACCCCGTGCAAGGACAGACATTAGGCATTTTTATGGTTTTGAAGGCCCGCTCCACAGCCTTAGCCCATCCCAAAGGCTGTGTGTATATCTAGAGTGCTGGCATAGAGGGGTCTTGCTTATTATGAGAAAATCTCATTATCCATGGCCAACAATATCCAACTTCTTCCTGGTCATTGTGGGGATGGGTATTTGCAGGACGACTGAAATAAGGTTAGAGGAAGCATTTCCTCTCCCTCTTTTATGTTGTAGGCTAGGATGTGACCTGAGAGACACATAGCTTGGATGGCCCTAAAGAAGGTCTTTTGTTAGTTCTCTACATTCTTACTCTGGGTTAGGAGATATGAGTAGATGGTCTACAGACTGGAGCAGGATGATCTGTGGACATTTAAAAATCCAACGGGTCTGCACTCAGGGCCACATCACTCAATGCTGGTGGCATTTTGATCCCATTTTCCTGGTTTATTTCCTCCATTGAGTTCTATAGCACTGTCAGAGCATAGTCCATAGGAATGGACCCTTGTGAGGAGAATTCTGAGCACTTGTGCGAATATTCCAAGAAAATAAGACAATAGTTTTGTGACCTCAATTTCTTCAAAACTCAGAATTGGTTTTGGAATGTGTTTTGGTGCTACTTCCAGGTGTGGCAGATAGGAGTGAGTTTACTTCAGAATAGTTACTATTGCTTGCTATTGGCAATCAATTAAATGTTTAAACTATCCTTTCTATGCCTCTATGAGAAATACATGTTTTTCTATATGTTACTTGTTCTTATGGTTTTATTCACCTTGATTTCATGAGAGTTTTACATATGGAAATTTTAAACGTTGAAATGATTGAGGTTCTGAATAGAGTTAGCTATTTTATTGGTTAGGTTTGGTGTAGTTTAGTTTGGTTTAGGGCAGTTTAGCTCAGTTAGCCTGATTTGTTGTTTCCTCTAGAACAGTGACACAGCCTGACTTGATAAACTGGATGGCTCTTCTTTGGTGAATGTTTTTGACATCTTAGTGTTGGCATTCATTGAGTTATACAGCTCTGTCTTTGAGACATGGGGTTGGAAGACCTTAAGGAATGAGGCAAACAACAGTGTAATGCTGTAGAGAACTTTTATTTTTTAAAGCAAGAACATATTAAATTTGGACAATGTGTCAAGACATGGTCAAATTTAAGGTTAAAAGAACAGGAATGAACTTATTTGACTTTGTAATAAGAAGATGGTTTCTAATCTTAACATGGAGTCAGCCTGGTCCATGATTTGGCCATCATAAATATTTCACAAATCACAGAGATCATTCTTGGTAAGCACACTTGGTAGACGAGTGAGCACACATTCCATGTTTCTGTTCAAAATCTATCTGATGCCCCTGTCTCTGTTTCTCTGATAGGAGTAGAGCTCTTAGACAAAACAACTTGAGCTGGTCCCACAGGAGTTTGCTCTAGTTCTTGCTCTTCCCTACTCTTTCAAGAAGCTGCATTACTCTATAGACTCTGCTTCAGCTCCAGTGCACAGGTGTCTGCCCCGAGTTCTTGTTCTGACTTCTCTTCATGCTGGGCTATAAGCTATGGATAGTGCTGGGTTGTGCCCTTACTTGGTGAGTTTTTTTTCTTTTATGCAACCCAGCACTGTCCACCCTGGAGTGGCTGCACCCACAAAAGGCTCAGTTCCTCACATTTATCATTAACTGAGAAACTGCCCCACAGACTCCATACAGGCCAGTCTGACAGTGGCTCAATTCCTCAATTTCCTCTTCCCATATTGCTCAGCTCATGTCAAGAGGAGAAAAACCAACCAACCAACCAACTCCAAAATACCAACCAAACAAACAATCCAATCAACCCAACAAGAAAAAACAGAAACAAAAATGTAATAATTTTAGCAACAGGAACTTGGATGAAGAAATGCATAATAAATTCCTGAAAAATTAGACCTAGTCACTTATATACTCGTAAAAACACTCCGTGACCATCATATGATAAAAATTACTCAAGCAGGTTGGGGCTATATTTGTAAAAAACAAAACAAAGCAAAAAAAACCCCTCTTGGTTCTTGCCTAATAATTCTCAAAATTAAGTAATAGTGAAATTTGCCCTTCAGTTGTCTGTGATGTTTACCTGTAATTTCTTAATGTTTGACTTCATTTGTGCACCTAAAGAAAACATCCGAGAGGATGTTTCCTAATACCAGTAAAATCTTACCAAACCTACACCATCTGAGTTCACTTTACTTTCCAAAACACTTACCATTTGCCAAGAAATATCTGGCAGAAAGTATTTATATCTCATCATCAATTTCTACTACTCTTACCATTTCATCCAAACTGATTTTCCTTCATCCGTTGATTTGCAAACTGTGAGTAGAAAAGGATAGATTAGCACTACCAATGCTCTTCCTCTCGCCTGCACACTATGTGCACAATTATCTCCTTACAGTCTGTGTATGGTGGTGCATCACTCTAATCCCTGCACTCTGGAGGCAGAACAGGAGAGATTTCTTTGAGTTCAAGATGATCCTTGTCTACATAGTGAGTTCCAGGTCAGCCAGGGCTACATAAGGAAATAGTCTGAAGATGTTTTTTTCTCACTAATGTTGTATTCCTCCTTTTCTTGGGCTTCAGTGAGAAAATAAGGAGACATAGATTTAATTTTCTCTAAATACGACTTTTTCTTTCATTATTAAATATCTCTAATGTCCAGTTCTAAAATGAAACTTTTCACTTTCTTTATTTTTTTTTTGTTTTAGAGAATGAATTTCTCTTTCTCCTCCTGTCTCCTCCTACTTTTTCTTCTCTCTTTCTTTTCCTCTCTATCATTCCCCTCCAAATCTTTCTGCCTGTTCTGTCCCATTTCTGTCTCCTCCCTTCCTTCTCTTTCTTATAAAACACAGGCTATCTGAGTAAATGAACATAATAAATAACAAGTGAAAATTTCCTTCAGCGTGCTTACAGAGGTATTCTGACACTCCTAGTCAGGAAGCTAATGGAATATATAGCAGCTGTTTAGAGAGTGTGTAGAATATAGTGTGGGTTAAAGGTGAGATGTGATAGTGATTTACTTCTATTTTCTCTTCACCTCAACAATATTCGCTATGAATGAACACTCCCTTGATCAGTGTTATGTTGTCAGTAATATTTCTGTGCACTTCAAAGGATAAATTTCTTTTCATTTGCAATACCAATGACATCTACCTCCACTGAAATCATTGTGTGTGTGTGCATGTGTGTGTTTGAGTATGTGTGTATGTGTGTGTGAGTGTGTGTACATGTTTGTGTAACTTACTGTGTATGTGTGTGTGTGTGAGATAGTACCTGTGTGTTTGCGCATATGTGTGTGTGTGTGTGTGTGTGTGTGTGTGTGTGTGTGTGCATGTGTGTGATTCTTCAGTCCAGCCTTTCTATTTCCAATACCCAATAGTTAGGGTCCTTGGAAATTACCTGTCAAAGAGGAAACCTGGGAGGTGGGAGGACCTCAATATACATCTGTAGTTGTGGTCTACAGCCTACATTGGTTCACCTAGGTGACTCTAATACAAGTGGTTTTCTACCTGAATGCTATTGCTAAAGAAATTACTCAGTCATACTGCACATGAGTATAATCCCAGTACAAGTAAGAGCATCCATGCATATTGAGTCTAGCCTAGTGAACATATTAAGTTCTGGGCCAGCCTAGACTACATGGAGAATGCTTGACTCACTAAAAACATCCACATAGCAAGTTAAATATTTATTGAGATGTAATATTTTGGATGGGAGAATTTTGATGACTGATTCTATTTCCATAGGAGATGTAGGACTACTTAATTTATTTATCTGGTCTTGATTCAGCTTTGGTAAGTGTAATCAATCAAGCAAATTATCCACTTCATTCAGATTTTCAAATTTTGTGGCATATGGGCTTTTGAAGTAAGACCTAATGATGTGTCTGTTGTTATTTCTCCCTTTTCATTTCTGATTTTGTTGATTTGGATAGTGTCTCTTTGCCTTTTTTTAGTTTGACTAAGGGCTTGTCTATCTTGTTGATTTTCTCAAAGAACCAGTTCCTGGTTTCATTGATTCTTTGAATTGGTCTCTTTGTTTGCAGTTTATTGATTTCAGCCCCGAGTATGATGTTTCAAGCCATCTACTTCTCTTGGGTGTGTATGCTTCTTTTTTTCCTAGGGCTTTCAGGTGAGCAGTTAAGTTGCTTGTACGAGATGTTTTGAATTGGTTTATGAAGGCACTTAGTGCTATGATCTTTTCTCTTAGCTAACACTGCTTTTATTGTGTCCTATAATTTTGGGTATGTTGTGCTTTTATTTTCATTGAATTCTAGCAAGTCTTCTGTTTCTTTCCTTATTTCTTCTCTGACCAAGCTGTCATTGAGTAGAGAGTTGCTTAGTTTCCATAGTGTGTAGGCTTTTTGCTATTTCTGTTGTAGTTGAGGTCTAGCTTTAGTCTGTGGTGGTCTGATAGGATCTAAGGGATAATTTAAATATTCTTGTATCTGTTGAGGCTTGCGTTGTGAGCAAACATATGGTCTGTTTTGGAGAAGGTTCCATGAGGTGCTGAGAAGAAGGTAAATCTTTTGTTCTTGGTTGAAAAGTTTTGTAGATGTCTTTTAGGTCCATTTGATTCATGACCTCTGTTAGTTTTTTTGTTGAATTTCTGTTTTGATGAGCTGTCCTTTGTTGAGAGTGGGGTGTTGAAGTCTCCCACTATTAATGTGTGGGGATCTATGTGTGGTTTAGGTTTTATTAATATTTCTTTTACAAATGTGGGTGACCTTGTATGTGGGGCATAGATGTTCAGAGTTGTGATGTCTTCTTGACAGAATTTTCATTTGCTGTGTATGAAGTGTCCTTCCCATCTCTTTTGATTAATTTTGGTTGAAAGTCTATTTTATTAGATATTAGAATGGTTACTCCTGCTTGCTTCTTGGGTCCATTTGCTTTGAAAACCATCTTCCAGCCTTTTACTCTCAGGTAATGTCTATCTTTCTGACTTAGGTGTGTTTCTTATATGCAACAGATTGTTGAGTCTTGTTTACACATCTATTCTGGAAGTCTGTGTCTTTTATTTTAAAGTTTAGTTCATTGATGTTGAGAGAGGTTAATGAGCAGAGACTGTTATACATGTAATTTAGTCAATAATATGTTTTTACATTTTTGCCTAATTGAATTTCTTGGGAACATAAATTTTTATCCTCTTTACATTCTTGTTGTAGCCCCATCGCTTCTATACTCCCAGCCTCACTTTCACTCCTTCTTTCCTCTCCCTCCCTTTTTTTTTGTGAAAAGGGGAGTTCCCTTTCCCATCTACACCAGCTCATTAAGTTGCATCAGAACTGAGCTTGTTTTCTTCCCCAGTGGTCTAGTAAGCCAGTCCTGCCAGGGGGAAGATATAAAAAAGCTGGCAAATGAGTCTGATGCAGTCCTCCCTTTCCTTACTAGTGGACCCACATCAAGCCTATTCTCCCCATCTGCTACATCTTTATAGAGGGTCTAGGTACAGTTCATGCATGGTCCTTGATTGATGCTTGTGTCCCAACATGCCCCTCTGAGCCCTGGAGTGTTGGCTCAGCTGTTCTTCTTGTGGAGCTCCTGTCACCTCCAGGTCCTTTTCTTTTTCCTCCCAATTTCTCAAGACTCTCTAGGCATCAACTAATGCTTGGCAGCAAGTCTTGGCATCTCTTTTGAGGTGCTGTTGGGTAGAAACTCTCAGAAGCAACTCTGAGAGGATTTTATCTGCAAGCTTGGCAGAGTGTTCTTTATAGGGTCAAGGATTGAGACTCTCCAACAGAGTGCGTCTTTGATTGGGCCAAGCATTGTTTGGGCATTCCCTCAATCTCTGCTCTATCTGCTGTCTTTATCCTTGCACATCTTATAGGCAGGGTAAATTTTGTGTGAATGTTTTTGTGGGAAGGTTGATGTTCTCTCTCTGCTAGGGAACTATTCTAGTTAGAGGATGTCTTCTTCATTCTCTATGGCTTCTGCTACTAGGAGTCTCTGCTTGAGTCCCTTTCATATCCTCCCAGGAGGATACCCTGATTTAGGTCTCCAGATTGTAACAGAGATACTCTCAGTTTCTATTTTCTCTCCAGGCCTTCTGTCCTCTCGACTTCACGCTCCCCAGCTCTGATCTCCTTCCTCTTAGCTTTTAGTGACCCCTTTCTCCCCTTGCTCCCCCTCTCCATCTACTACCTCTGTCTATTCTATCTCCCCTTCTGAGTGAGATTTATGTGGCCTCCCTTGAATCCTTTATGTTACGTATCTTCTTTGGGTAGAATGCTTATCCTATACTATATGGCTAAATTCCACTTATAAGTGAGTAAATACCATGTATGTCTTTCTGGTCTGGCTTAACTTACTCAAGATGATCTTTTCTAGTTCCATACACTTGCCTGCAAATTTCTTAACTTTTAAAATAGCTGAGTAGTATTCCATTGTGTAAACATGCCACAGTTTCTTTATCCATTCTTTCATTGAGGGACATTGTGGTTGTGTCCAGATTCTGGCTACTATGAATAAAGCTGCTATGAGCACAGTTGAGCAAGTGTTTTGTTGTATGGTGGAGTGTCATTTGGGTATATACACAGCAGACATATAGCTGAGTCTTGAGGTAAAGCTATTCCCAATTTTATAAGAAAGCACAAGATTGATTTCCAAAGTAGTTGTACAAGTTCCTACTCCCACCAGCATTGGAGGAATCTTCTCCTTTCTCCCAACCCTTTGTGAGCGTGTGTTTTCTCTTGAGTTTTTGATCTTAGCCTTTCACACAGTTGTGAGTTGGAATGTCAGGGTCATTTTGATTTGCCTTTCCCTGATGACTAAGGATGTTGAGTAATTCTTTTCTTTTTTTTGCCCCCCAAAATATTGTTTTTTTTTCCATCTACATGTTTATAGCTTACCAGTATGAGCTATAGCATGTATGAGATGAAACTATTCACTGACCAAATAGACAAGAGTTTCTTGTTGAATTTACAATTAATTGCTCATCTTATCTTAAGTGAGTAGATTGATATTTCTGTTACAGTTTGGCTTTCTGTGCTTGGTGAGTAGGAGAGATTTAATTGTTCTGCCCAGTACAGGTATCTCTCTGCTTAAAGATATTTTTTAAATTTATTTTTATTTATTACAATTTATTCACTTTGTAGCCCAACTGTAGCCACCTCCCTTGCTCCTCAATCTTGTCCTCCCATTCTCTTCTCCTCCCATGCCTCTTCTCTCCTCCAGTTCACTGTTAGGGGAGATCCTCTTCTGCTTCCCTCTGACCCTTGCCTATCAGGTCTTATCAGGATTGGCTGCATTGTCTTTCTCTGTGACCTGGTAAGCCTGCCCACCTTCTCAGGGAGAGGTAATCAAAGAGCCAGCCACTGAGGTCATGTCAGAGACAGTCCCTGTTTCCATTACTAGGGAACCCACTTGGAGACTGAGCAGCCATGGGCTACATCTGTGCAGGGGTTCTATGTTTTCTCCATGAATAGTCATAGTTTGAAGTATCAGTCTCACAAAAGTCCCCTGGGCCTAGATATTTTGGTTTTGTTGTTCTCCTTATAGAACTCCAGTCCCCTGAAGTTTTTATTAGCTATCCTTTCTTTCATAAGATTCCCTGCACTCTGCCCAAAGTTTGGTTATGAACCTCAGCATCTGCTTTGATACCCTCCTGGGTAGAGTCTTTCAGAGGCCCTCTGTGGTAGGTTCCTGTTCTGTTCTTTGTTTTTCTGTCTTCTAATGTCTATTTTGTTTGCCTTTTTGAATGAGGATTTAGGATCTTATCCAGGGTCCTCCTTCTTGCTTAGCTTCTTTAGGTGTAAAGATTTTAGTATGTTTATCTTATATTGTATGTCTAATATCCACGTATAAATAAGTATATTCCATGTTTGTCTTTCTGCTTCTGGGATACCTCACTCAGGATGGTCTTTTCTAGTTCCCACCATGCATGCAAATTTCTCGACTTCATTGTTTTTTTTTAATTGCTGAGTAGTATTCCATTGTTTAAATGTTCCACAATGTCTGTTTCTATTCTTCTATTGAGGGAGATCTGGGTTGTTTCCAGATTCTGGCTATTACTAATAAAGGTGTTATGAACATGGTTGAGGAAATGTCTATACTTGGGATCTATGCCTAGGAGTGGCATAGCTGGATCTTGAGGTAGCACTATTTCTAATTTTCTCAAAAAGTGCTAGATTGATTTCGAAAGTATTTGTACAGGTTTAAATTCCCACCAGCAATGCAGGAGGGTTCCCCTTTCTCTACATCCTCTCCAGCATGTGTTGTCACTTGAGTTTTTGATCTTAGCCATTCTGATGGGTATAAGTTGAAATCTCAGAGTCCTTTTGATTTTCATTTTCCTGATGATTAAGGACCTTGAGCATTTCTTTAAGTGTTTCTCTGCCATTCGATATTCCTCTACTGAGAATTCTGTTTATCTCTGTACTCCATTTTTTAAATTGGATTACTTGATTTGTTGGTTTTTAGCTTCTTGAATTCTTTATATATTCTCGATATTAGCCCTCTGTCAGATAAAGGGTTGGTGAAGATCCTTTCCCAGTCTATGGGCTGTCATTTTATTGAGATAACAGTGTTCTTTGTTTTACAGAAGTTTTCAGTTTCATGAAGTCCCATGTTTTGATTGTTGATCTTAGAGCTTGTGCTCTTGGTTGTCGTGTGCGCTCCGCCAGCAGTAACGACCCAACACTCTAGTATTCTTCTGATCACGGTTTATTGGGGAAACAGCTTGAGTTATAGATGTGAAGTGGAAGACCCCGAGCTGGAGAGCGGGTACTGCTTAAGTAGAAACCCGGATCGTGTGATCTTCTCCGATTGGGTGTGCAGGCTGCGTGGCCATATTTAATTGGTCTCACCAGGATCCCTCATTAGCAAATGCCAAGGGCGGTTTGGCACAGGGTAGCATAAGCGCGCTGACTTGTTTACCGCAAGGTTGAATCTTAGCGGACCCGGATGCCGGCGCCATCTTGTAATGGCGCCTGTACGGCTCCCAACACTTGGTGTTCGGTTCAGCATGCAGTCTCTTGTGTTAGTGAGTTGAAGGTCCTTCCCCACTTTTCCTCTAACAGGTTTAGTTTGTCTGGTTTTATGTTGAAGTCTTTAATACACTTGGACTTTAATTTTGTACAGGGTGATAAGTATGGCTCTATTTGCATTTTTCTACATTCAGATATCCAGTTAGAACAACACCATTTCTTGAATATGCTATCTTTTTTTTTCCATTGTATGGTTTTGGCAATTTTGTCAAAAATCAGATGTCCATAGCTGTTTTTTGTTTCTTTATTTGTTTGTTTTTTGTTTTTGTCAAAGGCTTTTCATGCATTTAATGAAATATATGATTTTTTTGAGTTTGTTTAGACAATGGATTATCATGATGGATTTTCATATGTGGAACCATCCTTGGCCTACTTGATCATGGTGAATGATGAATTTGTTGTGTTCTTGGATTTGGTTTGAGAGTATTTTATTTAAGTTTTTGTAATGATGCTCATGAGTGAAAATGATTTGGAGTTCTTTCCTTGTTGAGTCTTTGTGTGGTTTAGGTACACACAACTAAACCTAGTTCATGGTGACTGTGGCTTTATAGAATGAGTTTGGCAATGGTGAACTTAATTTTTTAAAATAATCAAATGTACGGAAGCATACCAATAGTAAAGTAATATCAGAAGTGTTTGCATTCTCTCACCACTACTTTTAAGGAGAGCATTTTCTTACAGATCTGGTAGAGATATTTGGCTTGATAAGGCTTTGAGAAGTTCAGACATATCCTGAGATTGTTTGCTTTATATTTTGAGTTCATTTACAACTTAGACTTAAATTACATTCTGATGTTAGGTTCTTTGGTTGGAAATTAAAATCATGTCAAGTTTCAGACCAGACCTTTTATATATAAGTGTGTAATTTTTCAGAAGCACATACACTGGTGTTACCAATTTCAGGGAGCCACTCAGTAGTAGTTCAGGGAAGCCTCACTCATAGAGACCAGGTTATGCAAACTATACATCAAATACCAATAGCAAACCTAAAGAGTTTCTGATTTTTGCTAGAATAAAAACAAGAAGCTAATAAAAATACAATATATTCTTGAATATATGCATGAACTCTTTCTCCAAATTGTTATGAAATCCCCTGAGGGTGGCTAGCTGAGCAATCTTGGATAGTTTTGTTGACCTCTGTGTAGCTGCATTTTCTCATTTGTATGTTGAGACTTGTGATAACCCTTCCCAATGTAATTACAGGAATGTATACTTAACAATTTACTCTTTGTTTCCTCATATTTAACAAGGTGATTTAAAAGTCACATAATTGAAGTATTATAATATTTATATAACAAAATCTATGTCATTCACTATATATTTGTCAGAGTAAATATACACATAAGATATTTAAATGGTGATATAACCTAGAGCCCCTGCTCGGATGTAGCCCATGGTAGCTCAGTATCCAACTGGGTTCCCTAGTAAGGGGAAGAGGGACTGTCTCTGATATGAATTCAATGGCTGGCTCTTTGACCTCACCCCCACTGCAGCATGGAGGGAGGAGGACCTTTGCTAGGCTACAGAGGAGGACATTACAGCCAGTCCTGAAGATACCTGATAAAGTAGGGTCAGATGAAAGGGGAGGAGGACCTCCACTATTAGTGGACTTGGAAAGGGGTAAGGAGGAGATGAGGGAGGGTAGGATTGGGAGGGATTGAGTGTGGGGACTACTGCTGGGGTACAAAGTAAATAACATCTGATAAATATAAAAAATAAAAATTATAAAAAAGATATTTAAATAGTTTTTCATACATATTGACCTTTCAGTAATTATTATTCAGTATTGTATAGTACTTTACAATGAAATTACTTCCTTATTTTTTTCTTCTAGGTGAATAATTATGGACAATACAAATGAATATTTGTTGAACTTTAAAGGATTTAATTTTAACAAAAGATTGGTGAAAACTGAAGTGTTAGAAAAGATGGAAGATATTGAAATTCGAGATGATGATGTCTTCCTGATCACCTATCCAAAATCTGGTAAATGCCAGGAATAGGCCATGTGCTAATAATGTCTCCTTTATGTTATTCTTGTGTGTGCAAAATTGGTTCTTGTCCACTCACCAATAGCATTTACATAACATTTGCAGAAACCTACATTTACATAACAATTTATGATCAGATAAAATATGAATGAAACCCAATTTATAGGACAGAAATCTACCATCAGTGCATATACTGTACATTCTGATGCTGAGTAGGAATGTCAGAGAAATGAGATGTGCAGCATACAGCCAAGAGCCAACACTTGGTCGGCTCTGACCTGTTCACTCTGGTGGACAGGAATGGCACATTCAGAAACCTTTTCTTCTGAATGCAAATGCTTCATTTGTTAAGATGAGTTTTCTACCACATATCATGAACTTTAAAAATATTTCAAAGAATTTCGGTGTACTTCACACAGTTTAAGAAGCACACACACATGCAAACACTCACACATACACAGAAATACACATGCATAAGTCCACATGAATTTTCTTTTTTTTTTTATTATTAGTTACATTTTATTAACTCTGTATCCCAGCTATATCCTGCTCCCTCATTCTTTCCCAATCCCTTCCTCCATCATCTCTTCCCTGCGACTCCTTTTCCAAGCCCACTGATTGGAGAGGACCTCCTCCCCTTTCATCTGACCATGGTTTATCAGGTATCTTCAGGACTGGCTGCAAAGTCCTCCTCTGTGGCCTAGCTGGACTGCTCCTCCCTTGGGGGGTGGGGAGATCAAAGAGCCAGCCTTTGAGTTCCTGTCAGAAATAGTCCCTGTTCTCCTTACGAGGGGAAACCAAGTGGTTACTGAGCTACCACGTGCTTCATCCAAGCAGAGGTTCTAGGTTATATCCATACATAGTCCTTGCTGGAGTGTCAGTCTCAGAAAAGACCCCTGTGCCCATATATATTTGGTCCTTGTGGAGTTCCTATCCTTTCCACATCATACCAACTCCCCCTTCTTTCATATGATTCCCTGCACTCTGCCGAAGATTTGATTAGTATCTGCTTTGATACACTGCTAGGTAGAATCTCCTAGGGGCCCTCTGTGCTAGGCTCCTGTCCTGTTGCTTCTTTTCTCCTATGTTCAATGCACCTCCCATTTGTCTTTCTAAGTGAGGATCGATCATCTTACCCTGGGTCTTTTTCTTGTTTATCTTCTTTAAGTGTATAGATTTCATTATGTTTATCATATCTTATAGGACTATATGAGTGAGTATATACCATGTGTATCTTTCTCCTTCTGGGATACCTCACTCAGAATGATCTTTTCTAGATCCCACCATTTGCCTGAAAATTTCATGATTTCCTCCTTTTTGATTGCTGAGTAGTATTCCATTGTGTAAAAATACCACAATTTGTGTATCCATTTCTCCACTGAGGGACATCTGGGTTGTTTCCAAGTTCTGGCTATTACAAATAAAGCTGCTACAAACATGGCTGAGAAAATGTCTTTGTTGTGTACTTGAGCAAATTTTGGGTATATACCTAGGAGTGGAATAGCTGGATCTTGAGGAAGCACTATTCCTAATTGTCTGAGACAGCTCCAGACTGACTTTCAAAGAGGTTGTACCAGTTTATATTACCACCAGCAATGGAGAAGCTTTCCCTTTTCTCCACAACCTCTCCAGCATGTGTTGTCACTTGACTTATTCATCTTAGCCATTCTGATGGGTGTAAGGTGAAATCTCAGGGTCGTTTTGATATGCATTTCCCTGATTGCTAAGGATGTTGCACATGTCTTTAAGTTTTCCTCTGCCATTCTGTATTCCTCTACAGAGAATTCTCTGTTTAGTTCCGTACCCCATTTTTAAATTGGATTATGTGGTTTGTTGCTTTTTAACTTCTTTAGTGCTTTATGTATGCTGGATATCAGCCCTCTGTCAGATATAGGGTTGGTAAAGATCCTTTCCCATTCTGTACGCTCTCATTTTGTTCTGACAATAGTGTCTTTTGCTTTACATAAGCTTTTCAGTTTCATGAGGTCCCATTTATTGTTTGTTGCTCTTAGAGCCTGTGCTGTTGGTATTTTGTTCAGGAAGTTATCTTCTGTGCCAATGAGTTCTAGGCTCTTCCCCACTTTTTCTTCTAACATATTTAGAGTATCTGGTTTTATATTGAGGTCTTTGATCCACTTGGACTTTAATTTTGTGCAGGGTGATAAATATGGATCTATTTTCATTTTACTGCATGTAGACATCCAGTTGGACCAGCACCATTTGTTGAAGATGCTGTCTTTTTTCCATTGAATGATTTTGGCTTCTTTGTAAAAAATCAAGTATTCATAGATGTGTGGGTTTATTTCTGGGTCTTCTATTCGGTTCCATTGATCCTCCTTTCTGTTTCTATGCCAATACTATGCAGTTTGTATTACTATTGCTCTGTAATGCAGCTTGAGAATGGGGATGGAGATACCTCCAGATATTCTGTTCTTATACGGGATAGTTTTGGAGATTCTGAGTTTTTTTGTTTCTCCATGTGAAGCTTAGAATCTTTCTTTCAAGGTCTGTAGAGAACTGAGTTGGATATATGCATAGGAGTGGTATGGCTGGATCTTGAAGCAATAAGGATATTTGCTCAACTATGTTTGTAGCAGCTTTATTTGTAATAGCCAGAAGCTGGAAACAGCCCTGATGCCCCTCAACTGAAGAATGGATGCAGAAATTGTGGTACATCTCCACAATGGAGTATTACTCTGCAATGAAAAATAAGGAAATCATGAAATTTGCAGGTAAATGGTGGGACCTGGAAAGGATCATCCTGAGTGAGGTATTACAGAAGCAGAAAAATACACAAGATATATACTCACTCATATAGACATATAACATAGGATAAACCTACTAAAATCTGTACATCTAAAGAAACTAAGCAAGAGAGAGGACCCTAACTAAAACGCTCAATCCCCATCTCAAAAGGCAAAGAGAATGGACATCAGAAGATGAAAACAGGAAACAACCTAGAATCCTGCCACAGATGGTCTCAGAAAGGCTCTGCCCTGCAGACTATCAAAGCAGATGCTGAGACTTATGGACAACTGTTGGGCAGAGTGCATGGAATCTTATGTAAGAAGTGGGAAATAGTAAGATTTGAAGAGGACAGGAACCCCACAAGGAGAGCAACACAACCAGAAAATTTGAACACAGGGGTCTTCCTAGAGACTCATACTCCAACTAAGTACCATGCATGGAGATAACCTAGAACCCCTGCACAGATGTAGCCCATAGCAGTTTAGTGTCCAAGTGGGTTACATACTAATGGGGAGAGACTGCCTTGACATAATCTGATTGGCTTGCTCTTTGATCACCTCCCCCTGAGGGGGGAGCACCCTTACCAGGCCACAGAAGATTGCAATGCAGCCACTCCTGATGTGATCTGATAGACTAAGATCAGAAGGAAAGAGAGGAGGACCTCCCTTATCAGTAGACTTGGGGAGGGACATTCGTGAAGAGAGGGGAGGGAGGGTGGGAACAGGAGGGGAGGAGGGAAGGGCTTATGAGTGAATGCAAAATGAATAATGTGTAATTAATAAAATTAAATTAAATTTAAAAAAGAACTGAATTGGTATTTTGATGGGAATTGCTTTGAATTTGTAGATTGTAGATTGCTTTTGGCAGGATGGCCATTTTCACAATGTTAATTCTACCAATCCATGAGCAGCGAAGATCTGTCCATCTTCTGATATCTTCTTCAATTTCTTTCTTCAGAGACTTAAACGTTTTTTTCAAACAGGTCTTTCACCTGCTTAGTTAAAGTCACCCCAACGTACTTTATGTTATTAGTGGCTATTGTGAAGGGTGTTGTTTCCATGATTTCTTCCTTGGCCCTTTTGTCTTTGGTATACAGAAGGGCTTCTGATTTTTTTTAGTTGATTTTGTATCCTGCCACTTTGCTGAAGGTGTTTATCAGCTGAAGGAGTTCTCTGGTTGAATTTTTGGGTTCCCTCATGTATACTATCATATCATCTGCGAATAGTGACACTTTGACCTCTTCCTTTCTGATTTGTATCCCCTTGATCTCCTTCAACTGTCTTATTGCCTTAGCTAGGACTTCTAGTACTATGTTGAAGAGAAATGGAGAGAGTGGGCAGCCTTGTCTTGTCTCTGATTTCAGTGGGATTGATTTAAGTTTCTCTCCATTGAGTTTGATGTTGGCTATAGGCTTGGTGTATATTGCCTTTACCATGTTTAGGTATGTGCCTTGTATCCCTGATCTCTCCAAGACTTTAAACATGAATAGGTGTTGGACTTTGTCAAATGCTTTTTCAGCATCTAAGAAGATGATCATGTGGTAATTTTGGTAGATGGACTCTATCTAGAAAATTGTCTATTTCTTTTAGCTTTTCGAATTTTGTGGTATATAGGCTTTTGTAGTAACACCTAATGATTGTTTGGATTTCCTCACTGTCTGTAGTTATGTGCCCCTTTTCATTTCTGATTTTGCTGATTTGGATATTTTCTCTCTGCCTTTTAGTTTGGGTAAAGGTTTGTCTATCATGTTGATTTTCTCAAAGAACCAGCTCTTGGTTTCATTGATTCTTTGAATAGTTTTATTTGTTTCTACTTGATTGGTTTCAGCCCTGAGTTTGATTATTTCCAACCGTCTGCTCCTCTTAGGTGCATTTGCTTCTTTTTTTTCCTAGGACTTTCAGTTGGGCCATTAAGTTGCCTGTATGAGATGTCACAAATTTCTTCTTGAAGGCACTTAGTGCTATGAATTTTCCTCTGAGCACTGATTTCATTGTGTCCCATAAATTAGTGTATGTTGTACCTTCATTTTCATTGAATTCTAGGAAGTATTTAATTTCCTTCTTTATTTCTTCCTTAACCCAGCTGTCATTGAGCAGCAAATTGTTCAGTTTCCATGTGCTTGTAGGCTTTTTTCTAATTCTATTGTTGTTGAGG
Organism: Rhombomys opimus; assembly: GCA_010120015.1. Classification (NCBI taxonomy): domain Eukaryota; kingdom Metazoa; phylum Chordata; class Mammalia; order Rodentia; family Muridae; genus Rhombomys; species Rhombomys opimus. The sequence continues at coordinate 67,897 of REGO01001405.1, read as the reverse complement.
TCCAGCTGTAGACCATTGTGCTCAGATAGAATACAGAGGATTATTTCAATTGTATCTGTTGAGGCTTGCTTTGTGACCAACTATATGGTCTATTTTGAAATAGGTTCCATGAAGTGATAAAAAGAAGGTATACTCTTTTGAGAATGGGTTGAAAGTTCTGTAGACATCTATTAGGTCCACTTGATTTAGGACCTCTTTAAGTGCCTTTATTTCTTCATTAGGCTTCTGTCTAGATGATCTGTCCCTTGGTGAAAGTGGAGTGTTGAAGTATCCCACTATTAAGTTGCTGGGATCGATGTGTGTATTGAGTTTTAATAATGTTTCCTTTATGAATGTAGGTGCTCTTGTATTTGGGGCATAGATGTTCAGAATTGTGATGTTCTCTTGGTGGATTTTTCCTTTGATGTGAATGTGGTGCCCCTCTGCATATTTTTTGATTAGTTTTGGTTGAAAGTCTATTATTAGACATTAGGATAGCTACCCCAGCTTGTTTTTTGGGTCTGTTTGCTTGAAAGACATTTTTCCAGCCCTTTACTCTGAAATAGTGTTTGTCTTTGTGCAGAGGTGCATTTCTTGGATGCAGCAGAATGTTGGATTCTGTTTCTGCACCCATTCTGTTAGTCTGTGTCTTTTTATTGGAATGTTGAGGCCATTGATGTTGATAGATAATAGTGACCAATGAATGTTAGTTCCTTTTATATTGGAGTCGGTGGTCTTACTGTTTTCCATTGCTTGTTTTCTTTTTAATTTTTGTTGCTATTTTTTCTTGGGTGAAGTTGTTTTCATTGGATTGGAGTTTTCCTTATAGTACCTTCTGTAGGGCTGCTTTGCTGTGTAGATATTGCATACATTTAGTTTTGTCATGGAATGTTTTGTTTTCTACATCTATATTGATTGAAAGCTTTGCAGGGTATAGTAGTCTGGGTTGGCATCTGTGGTCCCTTAGAGTCTGCATGACACCTGCCCAGGTCCTTCTGGCTTGCATAGTTTCTGATCAGATGTCCGGTGTGATTCTGATAGGTCTGCCTTTATATGTTACTTGGCCTTTTTCCCTTGATGCTTTTTTCTTTGTTCTGTAGATTTAGTGTTTTGACTATGATGTGACGTGATGTGTTTCTTTTCTGTTCTAATCTATTTGGTGTTCTGTAGGCCTCTTGTATATTTATGGACATCTCTTTCTTTAAGTTGGGAAAATTTTCTTCTATGATTTTCTTGAAAATATTTTCTAGACCTTAGAGACTGGAGTCTTCTTTTTCATCAATTCCTATTATTCTTAGATTTTGTCTTTTCATGGCATCCTTGATTTCTTGGATATTTTGTCTTTGGGATTTTTTCTGATCTTTACTTTTTCTTTGAGAGAAGTTTCTATTTCTGCAAGTGTATCTTCAGCTCCAGAAATTGTCTCTTCCATCTCTTGTACTCTGTTGGTGATGCTTACTTTTGTGGTTCCTGATCTTTTCTCCAAGTTCTCCAGCTCAAGGGTTTTCTCATTTTGTGTTTTCTTTATTGATTCTAATTCTGTTCTCATGACTTGCACCATGTCTTTCATATATTTGAATGTGGATTCCTGTCTCTCTACCATGGTCTCTATTTTTTTTTTTTTGTTCATTTACTCTCTATATGCCACTAATTGTATCTCTACTTGTGCCTCTACTTGTTTGGCCATATTTGCCTGTGTTTCTTTAAGAGTTTTGTCCATTTTCTCTTTCTTTGCCTCCAATTGACTGGCCAAATCTTTGATAGATTTGTTCATTTCATCTTTAACTGTCTGAATTTGCATGGCCATTGCCCTGAGAGAATTGTTTGTTTCCTCTTTATGAGCCTCACATAATTGGGTAAGCATAGCTTTAAAGTAATTTTCCTGTGCTTCTGATGAATTGGAGTATCTATCCATTTGGGTGGTTCCTGTTTAAGTCATGATATCCTGCTGGCGGCAGATCCCAGGCAGTTAGCTTTGAGCTGAGGATCTCAGTGAGTCAGCTTTTTGGAGGAGGAGGGAGGCCCGAGAAAGGGGAGGGCTCGGAGATCAAAGGACTGTTTCTCTCTTCCCCGAACAAGTCCATGCGTGACATGAGACCAAAGTCCTCACCTCATGCGATGTTCCCTATCGCATGAAAGCCTCTCCATCATTTCCCTGGTTTCAGGAGTCCTTCCACTCACCCATTCAGGCTTTCAGCTCTTCCATAGCTCAGAAACTGTGCATGCTCACACATGAACTTTCTTGAGATGTGAAGTCCCTCTGTCCAGAAGGGTGGTGGAACAGTGGTTTCGTGCTGGGGACAGGAAAGTCCTACTACGATGGTGACTTCTGATTTACCAAAAGCAATACTTGGAGGTCTTGGTTGGTATTTTGATACTATTTAAGAGATAAATCTGTACTTCTTAATAGTTCACAAACCTAGCCAGGCAGTTATCATATATTTGTTAAATCCCAGAATTAAGGAAGTAGAATTTGCAGATATCTGTGAGTTTGAGGACAGCCTGTTCTATAGAGTGATTTTCAGGACAGCCAAAACTATGTAGGAAAATTAAAAAATAAAATTATGTGTTATAATAAACAAATATGTGACTGTTGCTGAACATTTTAGACAATGGTTTTGTGCATGTTTTGACTATAAATTTCTTATCAAGGCTGAAGTGATGCTCAATGAGCAAAATGATTGTCTTTGCCTTATAAATAGGAAGAAGTGAGTTGAGAATACTTAAAGATATGTAGGCCAGATGTGGTAATCTGTGTCTATAATCTTGGCTCTTCTATGGTATGGTGGTAGGTAGAGATAGGAGAATCCTCAGAAGTTCATGATCCAGCTGGATTGCATACTCAGAAAACAAACACTTCTCAACCAAGAAGGCAAGAGTACTCTGTCCACTACATACACACAGGCCTGCAATCACATATGAGCATGTACATGCAGAAATCTATATACACTACACAATTTCACACACAAACACACCTGCTACACACATATATGCACAGCAGATAGACAATACAAAACAGACACATCCACATGCAAGCCTGCTACAGTAAAATATCTTTCTATAAAAATAAATGTATAAATGTATTTTTCACTTCAAGTCCTGCCTTGCTGTCCACTTCTGGTATGCTTTCATGTATCACAGAACTGTAAGACTCCATGAGGAAGCATTCTGTCTTACTATAGAACTAGTTCCTAAAGCCTTAGTTGTCAAAAGTTGAAAAATAGTTTGTGTTTGTATTTATTGACAAGTTAAACTTTGGCAGGTTCATAAATATTGATTTATTGTAAAAAAAAAGACCTTGGTCACAAATAGAGGCTTTTGTTTTTGTTTAGTTTTGTTTTACACTTATGGAACAGCAATATCATAACCTTCTCATTTGTGTGGATTTTCTTTTAAAGGGTTATTTTCCACCAATCATCACCTATCCCAGTGCTCTGACAGTTCCTATTAGAAAAATTTGATGAGACAAAATAATTATTCTGAGATTAACTTTGTTTCCAGTGTGTAACCACATCAAAGCCTTATAGAAATATTTTAGGAAAAATTTCACTTTATGGACCTGGGATCAATTTTATTTTGATGTTGTACATTCACACACTGTAACATGAGCTGTATTCTGGCTGTGGTCTGCACTGCCAACGTATCTTAAGTCATGGCAATAAGAGAAAAGGGTAAACCAAGCTCTTCATTCTTTCACTCCCTTGGTTTGGTGCCTTAAATAACCCATTATCTTCTTTGATCTCCTGTTGGGAAGAGTTTTTTTCTGGTTCCTCTATAGTAGGCTCCCATTCTGTTCTCTCTCTTCCACCAGTTCAGGTGTCTATCTTGTTTGCCATTCTGACTGAGATTTAAACATCCTCCCAAAGGCCCTCCTTGTTTAGCTTCTTTATATCTGTAGCTTTTAGTATAGCTATCCAGGGAGTTGAAGCAGATGCTAAGACTCACAGCCAAACTTTGGACAGAGTGCAGGGAATCTTATGGAAGAAGGAGCCCCACAAGGAGACTAATAAAGCTAAAAACCTGAGCCAGGGGGTCCTGCAGAGACTGATGCCCCAACCAGGGACGATACATGGAGAAGACCCAGACCCCTGTTCAGATGTAGCCGACAGGCAGTTCAGTCTCCATGTGGGCATCCGAGTAAGGGGAGTATGGTCTGCTTTTGTCGTGAACTCAATTGCTTGCTGTTTGATCACTTGCTCCTGGTGAGGCAGCCTTTCCAGGCTAGGATTCTGGCAGTCCTGGTGAGACTTGATAAACTATGGAAATGTAGCAGATGAGGAGAAGTCCCCCTTTTCAGTAGGCTAGGGAAAGGGGAAAGAGGTAGGAAAGTTGAGACTGGGAGGAGTTGAGAAATGGGGCCTCAATGAAGATGTATAATGAATAAATTGAAAAAAAAAAAAAAAAACGTCTCAGAGTAATCCCAAATCACATACACACAAAATTATCACTGGAGAATTGCTCACTGGTACTGGATGTTCTGGATGAGGGCTAGAATAATGATGAGGGTGTATGATGGGCCATAGGATATGTTATATTCCTTGATACATCTCTGGAGTCTGTGACATCTTCCCAAGAATGGTTATTTCAAAATTTCAGGGGCCCTTTCATTAAATTCACTATTATCACTTTCTCAGAATAATGAGAGTGAATGCTTAAGGAAAAATATGCACTGGCTTATCATTTTGAATCATCATTAAGAAATAGGCCAAACATTAGTACCATGACATTTGATCACACCTAGACTGGTTTGAAGTGAAAATGGGTTTGGGTGTTCATATGTATCTCCCAAATATTTTCTTTGTGTTCATCAACACCATTATGATAGTTACTAATACAAGAATCAGTAAGAAAACTGAAAACCTTGACCTCTTTTTTCCCTACAATGTATTTATAATCCATTGTTGGGGACATGGAAACCTTGGGTTGGAATTAAGAAAGAAGGAAGGAAAGAAAACTGAATGTTTTTCAATTCCGTTATAGCAAATATCTAAGAAAGTCTTAGAGATAAATAGTACTGCCTGCAATGCGCAGTAAAAGGGCACTGAATAACTTAAATAAATATGTTTATGAAGACCAAGAAGAAATGACCCATAAGGCTCCAGGCATCATCACCATCACTAAAAATATAGTACTATATTATTGCTACTCATTCTGATGCGATTTTATCACAGTGTGTACATGTGGGGTATAATGATATCATATCTATTAATATCCACAAATAGCATCTGTCCATGAGAAGTTTAAAGGACTCCAAAAAGACTTTCCTTGGAACAGAAAATCTAGAGGAATAAATTGAGTACTCACTATGAAGAATTTAGAAGAGCAGCAACAACAACAAAAAACCCTATACAATTAAAAAGGGAACTCAGGACCTTTGATTATGCTTGTTCTAATCATTCCTAAACACAGATAAAAATAAAGCAAAACTACATTTGTTTGTTAATTAAATGAAGTATTAGAAAAAGCATCAGAAATTATGATGGATGGTATTACTGTACATACTTATTACCTAAACCTACATCAGGATTCAAAAGAGGATTGTTATCTATTTTTACAGGTACCTTCTGGGCTCAGCATCTCATTCTGTTGATTTATTTTGAGGGCCACCGGAACCGCACTGAAAATTTCCAAACATTTGATGTAATAACTTTCTTGGAGTACAATCTTCTGGATCTAGACTATGTCAAAATGCCATCACCTCGAATCTTCTCTTCCCACCTTCCTTATTACTTAGTACCAAAAGGTCTCAAGAGCAAAAAGGCTAAAGTATGTCATAGAACTTTTTCTTTTTATATAAAGTATCTTAATTATTGAATAACATAAGTACTTCAGTATTTGTGCTGTGATGGTGCAGTGATCTGAACATTGTTGAGTTTGTCTCCTGGGCATTCTTCCAGCAGCTTCCCTAGAATCCACATCTGTGAATGGGAAGTATAGAGTCACAAGTATGAGAGTTACTCAACTTACAGAAGTGGGGCTGTATTTCTGAAGAAAGTGGATAATCATTATTAAACCAGCAAAGGATGAATCCTTACTTTTCCTCTAGTAAATTGACGCATCAGACTTAAATGTTTGTCAACATGACAGTTATTTGACAGTATTTCACATTGTTCTTAAATTGCATATATGTGCTCAATAATGAGACAAGACATATTTGATATTTATTGAGCATGATTATTTATAATTGTGTGAATGGGCTCTACCATTGGTCTTGCTTTTCATTATTGTAACTTTAGTGTAATTTTCCTACTGATTTGAATTCTTTCATTAGTGGATTCTGATGTATGTTTACTAGTGGCTTTTCTTATGATTTAGAATTTTGTGTAATGTTGTGGTTTAATTCGATTTGTAACACTCTTAACTTTAGTATCATCAAATACTGACTTTTTAAAATATAAATTCATTATTTACCTCATTTCTTTTTATTATATTTTTATTATTTAAAACACATTTTAAAATAAATGTATTTTTACCATATTCCATTCTTTTCCAAATACTTCCAGAATCTCTTCTATACCTACCCTCCCAAAATTAAGTCCTTTCTAAAAAAAGCCCATATACATATATATATATATATATATATATATATACACATATGTACATGTATACATACATACATAACAAAGCAATAACAACAATACCTTATTTAAGAACTATTTCCTTGGTTTACATATATTTATTTTGGTCTAACATTCTTAATACATGTGTTAGTTACTATGCCTAATAGCATGAGAGAATTTTCCTTTTAAATGTGGATATTATTTTTGTTTGTACCAAGATAGTGGTTCATTTTTTTTTGTTTTCCATTATTTTCAGCACTACCTTTGCTGCATATCAAATGGCTTAGAAAACTCAATGAATGTCATTTGCTATATCCTTCAGGAAAATGTGTTTATTGTATTATCAACATTACAAATAATATAATTTCTAGGGAAGCTGACCTGCCTTCTTGTGCATGTATGGAATACTATGTAAATGAAAATAGTCCTTTACTTTTTATAGAAGGAAACAAGTTGATAACCAACTACACTTTCATAAATATTACCTGACTGAAAACACTGATTTCTTTGGAAAATAAATGATCATATAATTGATCAGAACTTAAAAGGGGAACCTAGAATTATTAAAGTAGCTTTGTGTTTTTTTCTGCAGATTATTTATATTTACAGAAATCCCAAAGATGTTTTGATCTCATATTTCTATTTTTCAAATTGGGTGTTAACCTTTGAGGCTACCGATACCATAGAACATTTTCTGGAAAAATTTCTAGATGGCAAAGGTAAAAACATTTATCCCTCTTACTTGTCTAAAAAGTAGAGATGACATTTATACCATCTCAATGTACAGAACATATATCCAAGAGGTGGAGGGGACAGTTAAAGAGCAATAAGAAATTTGAATGAATTTAGTGTGATGCAAATGGTTTTTCTGCCATGTTTGGATGATTTGAGGGTTGTCAGTTTTGCAACACTGAATTATTTAGGAAATATTTAAGCAAGACCATTTTTACCAATACTTTATCCACTTTTTTTTCTAGCTAATGGAGTAGGAAGAATCATAGTGATAAAGTTCAGGGTGAAGGTGTGCTCTCCATGACAAGCACTTGAAGGGAAGCTGAGGAATTTTTCATTCCGTTCTCGAGAATGGAATTATAATGGATTAATGAAAGAGGCATATGGAATGTGGAGGATCTCAAATATTTCCGTTATTATATTCAGGTTATTTTTCATTGTTGAAAGGAAACACTGCTGTTCAGAAATCTTGTAGGATAGGAGAAATAGAGACATGCTTTCAGATAGAGGAGAAAGAGGTATTTTCCTAAAAATATCTGTAAGTTCAGACCTTTGAACTTCTTTATTAAAAAGTTTTTAGGTCTATTTACTTTATGAGTGTTTTACCTGCATAGATGTATGTGCACCACATGTGTGCACTGAATGCAGAGGTCACAGGAGGGCACCAAATTCCCTGGAACTAGATTTATAACTGTTTTATGAGCCACCATGTTAGTGCAGAGAACCACACTGAGGTCTTCTGCAGGAGCAGCCAATTCTTTTACCACAGAGCAGTGCCTTTAGCTCCTATATCTTGAATTTCTGTATGTCTGTCTAGTTGGGTCCCGAAATATTTAAGTTGGTATGAGTCTTGTGTAAATTGTTATACCCAAATGAAGTTTAAAATAGTCATATAGACATTCAGTTGTAGAGATGTTGGTTTTATTTCTAATAGTCTAAGTCATAAAAAATAATAGAGTTTGCTGTTCAGTAAGTGTAGTGTCTTTACTTGTTAGTCAGTAACTTTTCCTTCAGTTGTAGGAAGCTCTTGGTTTGATCACATTAGAGGCTGGTATGAACACAGACATGACTTCAATATAATGTTCCTGAGCTATGAAGACATGAAGAAGGTGAGACAAAAAGTTGTGTTGAAAGTTATTACTCATCTCTGAGTTTAAACCACACAGTCTCCAGTATCGTTATACCTCACTACTACTGGGCTTCCTGTGGGAGGAGGTTCCTGACATCCAGACCCTCCTTTGTTGACTATTCTTCCCAGGGGCTTTTTCTTCTTGTAGTTGTCTCTTGTGATTTCTTCTTAGGTAGCTTCCCATGTCAATGAAGACAATCTTATGTATCTAGAGTAGACTTGTCTTTTCAAGAAATTATCAACCTTCAATTATTTGTATGAGTAGATTCAGTGTGATAAGGCCATGTATGAGCCAGCACTCACTGCTCTTATCCAGTCACTTTTGTTTACCTCTCACCCTTGCTCAGGACTCTTCCCAGTTGCTAGTAATCATCCTTCAACTTTCAGAATGATAGGTGTTTTTTAATTTTTTTATTTTTCCCCAACATGTGAAAGAGAGATATGATAACTATTTCTCTGTATTGGCTGATTTCCCTTAATCTGTGTTTTAAGGTTCCTCCATTTTCAATGAGTCTTTACTTTTTTGTGTGTCTAAATAATACTCTATTGTGTGTGTATATATATATATATATATATATATATACATCTCACTTTCATTTTTCTACATTAATGAGCATCTAGAACTATTGCATATCTTGACTGTAGAGAAGAGTTCAACCACAATGGATGCCAGTAAGGGTTTGGAATGGTGACTTTATTTTTATATAACTAGGAATAATACTGCTGGATCATATGGTGTGTCTATTTTTAATTGTGGAAGATCCACACTCTTTTCCATGGGGAATGCACATAAAGCACTCAATGTCTTATCCTGTATGCCATCTTGGCCATTTAGTTTTGGTTGTATTTTTTATTTGATATATTTTTTTGTTTGTATTGCATTGATGCAAACCAGGGTCTTATACATGCTATACAAATAAATATTCTACTGATCTACATTTTCAGCCAAATCTAGGTTTTTGGATAATTTTTAATTTTGTCTTTTATCTCCTTGAATGTAATAAGCAGTGTTATATTAAAATTTTTGTAATAATTTCTGTTGGTATAATGTTCTTTTAAAATGTATATGCCTTACCCTTGTTAATTCAAATGCTGATTTCCCCACTCCCAACTCTCTGGTTTCAATCTGGATACTGCATTATGATACTCACTATAAGCATCCTGTCTCAACTCTTGTGTAAACAGGACACAAATAAAGCAACTAGATACAATGTTGTGCAATGGGAGGAGCCAGAGGACAGGAAAGAGGGGAGGAGCTAGAGAACAGGAAGGGGCGAGAAGGAGGAGGAGCTCGAGGAGAGGGTGCACGAGGAGAGCAGAGCCGGA
>REGO01001405.1:0-54704 GCA_010120015.1 Rhombomys opimus | reverse complement strand
TTGATCTCCTTCAACTGTCTTATTGCTCTAGCAAGGACTTCCAGAACTATGTTGAAGAGATATGGAGAGAGTGGGCAGCCTTGTCTTGTCCCTGATTTCAGTGGGATTGCTTTAAGGTTCCATTTGTTTATCTAGTCACTCCTAAACTTCTTCTTGCATTTTTTTCTAACTACTTGCCTTCAGTTACCATATTTTTCCCTTATTTTTCATAGTCTCCTGTCCACTTTTGTGATCAAACTCACATGTAGAATTTCTCATGTACATAAGCAGGCATTGTTTTTAAAACAATAATCCTAATTGTGTGATTTTACCAATGAAGACCCAGGAGACAGATTTTGGGGTGAAAACCTGCTAGCTCAGAGAGGGAGAGAAAGCACCCAGATGACCTTTTTTTCAGACAGTCTCCCAGAAAAAAGAAATAAAAACAAAACTTCCCAACTCAGCTCATATCTCAGAAGGGAGAAGCCCCTTCTTCTCCACACTCTCTTAACTTCCCTAAATGTCCCTCCTTTCTGTTTGCTTATATTCATTCTGTTTTGATTGATTGGTTGCTCTATCTTTTGACCTATGGTTGACTTTATTTAGCTCTTGGATAAAACACGTGTGCTCAGGCAGAGCTATGCCAGCACAAGAAACAAGGTTTTTTTTTCCTTGTATCATTTCAGTTCACAATATTGGTGTTCACAGTGTGATCAAATATCATTGAACATATCCCCCTTTTGTCTAAATAAAAAAAAAATTACCATCAATAAACTATATACTATATAGTAAGAATTACATCCATGATGTCTAGCCCATACATATTTAACAACCTTAGGAAACATATTCAATATCTATTCTATCTTGGTAAGTCCAAAATTCTGTACCCAAATCACTTGCATTCATCAACCTAAAACCATCCTTTTATGCCTTAAAACACTTTTCTTAAATCCTAAACAAAGTATGCTTAACTGTGAGAGTATAACTCTACTCTTCGATCCCCTCGGAACCCTGAGAATAAATACAATCTGAATTAGCAGGAAGGGCAGAGCAAGCAGCTACCAAAACTATACAAATTGCAGAGTCTGTTGACCAACTGGGCAGTCATCCATGATTCTGCTGCAGTGTTGGTGAATCCATCGCTTTGTCCTACTGGCCCAGGTATCTGACAGATTTTTCTATGAAGCAGGAATTATGAAAGAGTTCTCTACCTTGTCCTGGCAGAGTTTTGCATTTGGCTTTCTTGTGTCTTGCCTGATCATAGCTTGAACAGCACATTTCCAGCAGTTGAAGCAGGGCAATTTCTTGCCTAATAGCAGCTTGCTACATTTGAACCAAAGTCCATAAGGAGGTTCTTTGATGCTCTTCATCTTCTTTGACTTAGTATAGTTGTGCTGCCAGAAGCTGACATGTCTCATTGTCAAAAAAGTCTTAAATTAATAAACCATGTTTAAGTGCCATATTCTACAGATCTCTGAGGTTTTGAAGAACATGTATGTATCTCAGTATATTTGAATAGGCAAATGTTACTTGTCTCTAGTTACTAACTATTTAATTAACTTAGGAAACACCTGTGATCATCTAACCCAGTACCTAACAAAACCACAAGTTTGATTGACTATGAATTTGCATTTCTTAATTATCCTAAACAGTTTTTGATAGTAGCTTTTAAAAAAGCTAGAACTTTGCATTGCATCTTGTAAATTAAATTTTCATTTTTTTACATTAATTATATTTTATTGGCTTTGCATCCCAGCTGTAGCCCCCTCACTCATTCCCTCCCAATTCCACCCTCCCTTTCTCATCTCCTCCCATAACCCTCTCCAAATCCACTGATAGGGGAGGTCCTCCTCCCCCTTTCATCTGACCCTAGCTTATCAGGTCTCATCAGGACTGGCTGCAATGTCCTCCTCTGTGGCCTAGCAAGGCTGCTTCTCCCTCAGGAAGAGTGTTAAAGAGCCAGACACTGAGTTCATATCAGAGATAGTCATTGTTCATCTTACTAGGGTACCCACTTGGATACTGAGCTACCATGGGCTACATCTGAGCAAGGGTTCTAGGTTATATTCATGAATCATCCTTGGTTGGAGAATCAGTCTCAGAAAAGACCCCTGTGTCCAGATATATTTGGTCCTTGTGGGACTCCTGCCCTCTTCAGGTCTTACTAACTCCTCCTCGTTTCATATGACTCTTTCCATTCTGCCCAAAGCTTGGTTATATGTCTTAGCATCTGCTTTGATACACTGCTAGGAAGAGTCTTTCAGAGGCCATCTGTGGTAGGGTCCTGTCCTGTTACTTGTTTTCTCCTACTTCCAATGTCCATCTTGTTTGTCTTTCTAAGTGAGGATCAATCATCTTACCCCGGGTCCTCATTTTTGTTTAGCTTCTTTAGGTGTTCAGATTTTAGTATGTTTTATCCTATCTTATAGGTCAAGTAGCCACTTATAAGTGAGTATATACCATTTGTGTCTTTCTGCTTCCGGGATTTTTTTAATTAAATCTTTATTTTTATATTAATTACAGTTCATTCATTTTGTATCCTAGCTGCAGCTCCTCCCTCATTCCCTCCCAATCTCACCCTCCCTCCCTCATAGGGTGTGCATTCAATAAAACATCCATATCTGACTGAGAGTAGATTCTGAGTGGCTTTTGCAGCTATTTGTGTGCTACAAACTATTCCAACTAGGATGCATGCCTACTATAAGAAAACACCATTTCCCTAAATCTCCTGAAATAGAATATGTCTGTAGGATTCCATTTAATTTCCTTATAACTTTAGGGGTGTCTGTGTTCTTCTGGTGTGTCTTGTATGGTAATTGGATAAACTAAGATTAGGTTTCTAACAATTTTGTACTGCCTCTTTCAGTTTCCTCAGGTAGTGGCACGGTAGGCTCTTGTCTAAATTCTCTAACTATGTTTGCATATATTTATTAGTTCTTTCAATGGCTTGTCTAAATTCCTCTGTCTGTGTCTGACTATTTTTCTAGGTCATTGTAAGGCTTGTCTAAATTCTTCTTTCTGTATCTGAGTATTTTTCTTAATCTCAGTTATAAGTGTCTCTATGTTTTTCTTCTAACTTATGAATTCACTTTTTGTTTGAGTGAGTACAGAAAGCCATTATGGCTGTTAAGAAAAAAGTACAAAATATCAAAAAGATAATAATCATAAGCAGTATTGAGCAAATTTCAGTTAATTTATTTACCTTTTCATTTTGTGCTATTTTCAAGCCATCTAGAGTAGCATTAGGGTCTGAAAGCCTTCTTCTATTATTGTATTTGCCATCCATAACTTTCTCCTTGAAGAATTCCCGTTTGACGCACCAAATATGATGGCTTCTCACTTTGTCTAATGCCAGAGTGATATCTTTGTCCATGTGGTTATGCCACAAATTGAAGTGCCAAAATACTGTTTTTAAAAATAAAATCACTCAATTTTATGAATGAAGACTCAGTAGACAGATGGGGTGTGTGTGTGTGTGTGTGTGAAAATCTATTAGCTCAGAGAAGCAGACAAAGAACCCAGTGGACCTTTCTACTCAGCCAACATCTCAGAAGGAAAAAAAAAGCACCCCCCTTTTTTGCAGTTGTCGTATTTGTTTATTTTTATTGTTTTAAAATTAGAATTTATTTTTCATTAAATACACACCGTATTATGCTTTCTTATGATATTGCAAACAAATTTGTTGATTCTACATACACACACACACACACACAGACACAGACACACACACACAGAGTACCCTCCCATCCCTATCTCCCAACACTCTCACTCTCACCTATCTTCCCTTGTACCCTTCTTTTGTATAGCATGGAAAAAGCCCTTATAAGTGACCTTACATCCCAGGGAAAACCACCCTTTCTCCTTCACCACCTTTCTTAAATAATCTCAACTCAGTGTCTCTCCTTTCTGTTTACTTATGTTCAATCCCTTTCAACTGGCTGCTTGAACTATTGTTGACTTTATTTAGCTCTTGGATTAGAGGTGTTTGCTAAATCTGAGCTACACCTGAAGTATTTCCTTACAGTAAACAGAAAGATCTTGGGTTAAAGGTGTCTGGTAGAGCTGAGCCACACCATAAGAAGAACCAGGTTTGTGTCTGTCTGTGTGTGTGTGTGCACACATTTTCTGGTTCACAGTCTCCAGCTTCACAATGTGATCAAATATTCTCCAACAAACCTGTATAAACTTTTATATATAGTTTCCATATGTTAAAGAAAACATGCAGTATGTGTCTTTTTGAATCTGGCTTATTTCATATTGGCATCCAGTTTTATCCATTTTCATGAGTGTCCTGTTTTGATATTTTTTTATGGCTATACATAATTCCATTGTTTACTACATTTTTTTTTGCAGTTGTATATTGATAGACTTTTTGGCTGGTTTCATTTCAAGCTATCATGAAAAGCAAGGCTATAAAAATAAGTACATATGTTGAATGTGATTGCTCAAATGGTAAAGGCTACTTTCTGACTAAATGAATTTGATCCTTGGGACCCACATAGTAGAAGGGGAGAACTATTTACTGTATATGTCTCTCTGAACTTTAGGCATGCATGTGTGTGTCCATACACAGCTGTAAACATGCATATATATATATATATATATATATATGTACTTGCAATAAAAAATTAAAGGTAAAGATGTATGTGCTAGTATCTATACCTTATACTGACTTAGAATCCTTCAGGTTTGTGCACAAAACTATCACAAGTTCCTACAGTATTTTTTTCAAGATATGTAGATATGTAGAAAAAGGTTTTATTTGCAGGAGAGCAGGAATTTAATCAAACAAGCCAAATCCCATGTTTTTCTTCTCCCCTGCTACTGCGGGGGCATAACTACCACAGGAGCTGCAGAGCCAGGGGCAGCAGAAACAGCCACAGCCCCACAAGCAGGCACACTGCCAAGCTTGCCAACACCCTGAGCAATGACATCGTCAATGTCTTTTCCATTCAGCTCACTGATGACCTTGTTGAGCCAGTCATCGTCTTTCTCATGTCCACACTGTCTACTACTGTCTTGATGTCTTTGGTGCTAGGAGAGGAGTTGCCCCCAAGGGCGGCCAGCAAGTCCGAGGTGATGTAACACATGTCGGCAGTGGCAGACAGGCCTCACATGTGTGACCTCCATACAGTATTTTTATTTTAGTTTTTTTAAAAGAAAACTTCATGTTGATTTGTATAGTGTCTGCATGAAGTTATAATCTTACTAGCAATGTATGTTATTTTTTCTGCACACATTTGAGAACATTTATTTTCATCATGATGGTCATTGTGACTGGGGTGACATGGTGTCTCAAAGAAGGTTCAATTAGCATGTCCCTGAATATATGATGTAAAATGCCTTTTTTTTTTCAAATGCTCATTTCCACTTGTATTCCTTCTTTAGAGAATTGTCTATGCATCTTGTTAGCCCATGTACAGATTGGATGATTTGGACATTAAGTGTTTAGTTTGTACATCTTTATATTTTAGATATTTAATTCCTTATCTTATGTGTAGTGAACAAAGCATTTTTCTCTATTTTGAAGATTGTCTCTGAACTCAGCAGATTCTTTCCTTTGCTGCATAAAACTCTTAATTTCATGTGATCATATTTGCCATTTTCCCCTTTACTTCCTAAGCTATTGGTGTCCTTTTCAGAAAATGCTTATCTATTCCTATAGATTTTTCTCATTTTATTAGTTCTTTTAAAATTCCCTGCAATGTTGTTGGTCATATTGACCTCTTTATCCACTCCTACCAGACCCTTATCCTTTATTTACCTACTCAACTTTGTAACCTCTTCTTTTTCCCCCTGTGAAAACAGTTTGAAGTACTGTCTCCATGCATTTACAAAATGATTTACAAAATGATTTCCCTATATACAATAGACAATTGTATATTGTCTTTTAAGAACTCCCTATTTGGTTACATGCCCCACTTTTCAACTGGGTTGTCTCTCTTGATTATGTTTGGTTTAGTTTTTTTTATTTTATTTTTAAGTCATTTTTGGTTTAATTTTTATTTTTAATTCTTTGTATATTCTAGATACTAACTCCTTGTCATGTGTATAGCTGGTAAGGGTTTTCCTATTTTTAGTCTACATTTGCAATCAGATGATAGTGTCTTTTGCAGCTCAGAAACTTTATCATAAGTTCTCATTTGTTAATTTTTGGCCTTAATTATTTGTGCTACCAGGATCATGTTTAGAAGATCTTTATTTCCTTTTCTTATAAGGTTAGTCATGCTTCTATCTTTATCTGCTATCAGATTCAAGTATCAGATTTTATTTTGATTCCATCAGTCCACTTTGAGTTGAATTTAGTGCATTAATTAAGATAAGAACCTACTTTCATTTGTTTACATGTTCCTATCTAGTTTTACTAGCACCATGTGTTGAAGATGCTGTCTCTTCTCTTATATTTTGGTTGTGAGTCTAGCACTAAAAAAAACTCAGCCATCTCTCCAGCCCCTGTTTTTTCTCAAATGTATGTTGTTGTCCTCTTTTTCAAAAATCACGTGGCTATAGGAGTGTATGTTTATATATAGTTCTTCAGTTCTATTCCACTGATCATTGTGTCTTTTTTTTTTATATCAATACCATGTTATTTTTATTACCATAGCTATGTAGGATAAGTTCAAGTTTTTTGGGTGGATTTGAAGTTTTGTTTTTTTTTTCATGAACTTAATACCAACTAGAGTTATCATGGAAGAGGAACATCAGCTGAGGAAATTCCTTTAAAAATTAGCTGTAGACAGGTCTGTGAGGCATTTTATTTTTTTCCAATTCAATTTTTATTCACTTTGTATCCCAGCTGTAGCCCCTCCCTCACTACCTCCCAATCTCCCTTTCCCTCCCTCATCTCCTCACATGCTCCTCTCCAAGTTCACTGATAGGGGAGGTCCTCCTTCCCTTCATCTGACCCTAGCTTATCAGGTCTCTTCAGGACTAGCTACATTGTCCTCCTCTGTGGCCAGGCAAGGCTACTCCCCCTTAGTGGGAGGTGGTCAAAGAGCCAGCCACTGAGTTCATGTTAGAGATAGTACCTATTCCCCTTATTAGGGTACCAACTTGGATACTGAGCTGCCATGGGCTACATCAGAGCAGGGGTTTTCGTTTATATCCACAAATGGTCCTTGGTTGGAGTATCAGTCTCATAAAAGCCCTCTGGTCCCAGGTATGTTGGTTCTGTTGCTCTCTTTGTGGAGCTCCTATCCTCTCAAGGTCTTATTATGTCCCCCTTCTTTCATAAGGTTCCCTGCACTCTGCCGAAAGTTTGGTTCTGAGTCTCAGCATCTGCTTTGATATATTGCTGGGTAGAGTCTTTCAGAGGCCCTCTGTTTTAGGCACTGTCCTGTTTCCTCTTTTCTCCTTTCAGTGTCCATCCTATTTGTCTTTCTGTGTGAGGATTGATCATCTCACCCAGGGTCCTCCTTCTTGCTTAGCTTTTTTAGGTGTACAGATTTTAGTATGTTAATCCTATATGTCTAGTATCCTCTTATAATTGAGTATATACCATGTGTGTCTTTCTGCTTCAATGATTGATTTGGAAGGGCCCAGCTCACTGTGGGTTGTGTCACGCCTGGGCAGGTTGTCCTTTGCATATTATAAAGCAGGGTGAGCAAGCCCTAATGAGGAAGTCAGTAAGCAGAGGTTCTTCATAGTTCTGCTTCAGTTTTATCCTTCACCTCCTGACTTTCTGTAATGATGGATAGTAACTGGAATGGAGAAACAATCCTTTTCTTGGCTCATGGTTTTTGGTCAGTGTTTTATCACAATAGAAGGAGACAAATACAGCTAGAATATTGTGTAAATAGCTATCATACAGTTTTGATCTGTGATGTAATTTAGCTTTGAATTTTCTATGTTGACTTTTAATTTGGATGGTCTATCTAGAATCAAAAGTGAGGCACTGAAATTGGCCACTAATATTTTTTCAGGATCTATCTGAATTTTTATGTCCATTGATGTTTGTTTTATATAAGTAGAAGTCATAATTTCATGTTTAAGTTCTTACTGTTGGTCTTTAATAAAAAAACTTTGTTACAATATACTGAAATTTAATCCTGAGCCATTTATACAAATTATAACAGTATGTTAAAATGAAAAATGATGTTCCAGAAAATGAATTTGGTTCACATGCTCTATTTATATCATTACAATATCATATTGAGTACAATAATTTTTTACTAACTTTTGAAATATTGAGGTATAAAAGCCACAAATTTACCTTCTCTTTTTAATGTTTTTTATGTATTCAGTTCTTCTCATATGAATTTTCCAACATGCTTTTTTTTTAATGAGATTCAAAGTAGAATTGTAGTGAGTGTAGGTTGTTTATCTATTAATTTTCTTCACTTTCATCCTATTCCCTTGGTATTTTTATGGTTCTGATTTTGTAGTCTACACCATTGTAAAATGTCATTAATTCTTTTTTTTTGAGATTATAAAATATTTTATTTTTAAGCCCATAGTCTAAAACAAGAATACAAATACACACTATAAAACAAAAACACCAGAAGCTTACATAAAATATTCATGTAAAGGTACAAAGATATGAATTGACAAAAATGGCTCCTAGACTAAGGTAATATCAAGTGTATGGCAAAATGATGGAATTATTCCAAGTAAAATATAAAACCAGCCAGTATTTACTTGGGATGTTGAAACAGGAAAGTCACAAGTTCAAGGACAATCTGCAACACATACAGAGTCAATATTTCCGCCCTCCCCCAAACCTAGACAGGATAAGACAAACACATAGCATTTGGAACTGAACAAAACAGTAATTACAAAGTGCTGGGCAGCACACATAAGGTCTGAATCAAGTGGAGAGAGTTATATCAGGAGTAGGAGAAACACATAAAAGAAAGGTTAAATTAGCAGTTTTAAATCCCGTTCCTGACACTTTAATTATGTGGAGAAATGCTGTTAGAATCTTAGCACAAATTTCACAGTAAATTTTATTTCAATTTGTTATAATCTTTTCTACCTAAACCATGTACACATGTTTGTAGCACACCTGTAGTGCTACAAACCCTTCGTAGTTTTTATTTTATTTTTAAAATTTCATATATGTGTCCTGTTTTTACATCATTTTTTTCTCATCTCCCTCCATTCCTTCCCATAATCACCCCATTTCCAATTCCCTCTAGAATTTATGGACTGTTCTTTTTTAATTATTATTGCTGTATGTGTGGGTGTGTGTCTGGGTGTGAAGAAATTTATAACCTGCTGTGTCCATGTCATATTGGTTATATGTATTATATGTATGTGTTTTTAGAGCTGCCTATTTGGAATTGGATAACTAACAAGGGGGCTGTGAGATTTTATCATATACATACATACCTACACACAAACAGACAGACAGACAGACAGGAAAGCCACACCCATGAACTCAAAACCTAAACAGGACCTGAATAATGACAACACAAATTTATATGCAAACATGAATGTGACAAATCTCACAGAACATTACTCCTAGAGGAAAAAAAAAGCCACAGGCAGTTAATGACTGCTGAGAGTGGAGAATTAAAATGTCATTAATTCTTCTTGAAATTTTTCCTTTGAAAACCACCTGGCCTGCTTAGAATTCTTCAGTTTACATTCTGCTCTTCCTGTTATTGACCAAATTTTCTCTTCTTTATTTACTTTCATGGTTGTAGCAATAGAGGTAGGAAAGTTTTAGCTATTTCCAACATGAACTGAAAATCTTTTTGTGTTTCTCTATTGAGTATGATTTCATGTGTAGATATTTTACATGTAGCCTTTTGTGTTTGAAGTATGTTCTTTCTACTACTGTTTGTTACTCTTGCTTGATTTTCTTCTGTATTAGTGGAAATAACAAAATTCAATTTTTCCTGAGCCCGATAGGACTCCCATTCACTATTTGCTTCTGTTGAGCCATCTTTGCATTCCAGTAAGGAATCCAGCAATTACATAATCATTTCTCATGTTTGGCTGTAACTCATAATTTCATAATAAGATCAGTAATTTCTCAACCCATGACTGTTTCAGGACCTCAGAGGCTCAGTGCTTAAAATCTGCAGTTTTCTGGAGAAAGAACTGAGTGAAGAAGACGTGAATTCTGTTGTGAGACAAGCTACATTTCCTGATATGAAATATAACCCACGAGCAAATCTTGATCAGGTTATAAATACCATAATTGGGACCAGACACAATGAGGGCTCCTTCCTACGCAAAGGTTAGACTCAATGGTCTGTCCTAATCATAATATTGTGAATCTCTTTCGCCTGAGCCTTTGGAGCAATCGCACTGGACTTCCAATTTTTTTCTCAAGGTGATAAAGACTGCAACACAGAGAACATAAAAATATCTTAATGGAAATAGAACTAGGAGTTTCACCAAAAATTTAATAGTATAAAGCGCCATAGTTTAGGTATTTAATAAATGTGTCTTTTCTTCCTTATACCTTACATGACTCATGTCTTCAAGGTGTATCAGTAGTACTGACCTTTGCGATGGATATTTTAGAAACTCTAAATTGTGATATTTTATTATATTTTGAAAGAACATAATACTGTGTGGTCCAGGCTGGCATTACAGACAACATGTAGCTCAGGCTGGCCTAGAACTTGATTTCTTCCAGCCATTTGCTTGCAAATGCTGGGATATAGACTTGAGACAACTTTCTTGGCTTAGTCCAGAATAATTTTACTTTTTAGTTCTCTTTTATTCCAGATTTCATAAAATAATAACAAACTGCATATTTTAAGTGCAGGAGGTTAAATTGCTCTTTTTGTGTGTGCCACTTTTTTTCACAATTAAACAACAATTCACATGACTACACAATAAATACAGAGGTATCTTTTTCATCTTTTTAAAATTGTGTTATGTATCAATAGTTGAGATTTTATTTTCCTTTTTGAGACATTCCCTCATTCATGGGACTAAGGATGGTTTTGAACTTGCTCTGTGTAACTGAACATTCTCTTCAACTCTTTTTTTCTGCCTCTACCTCCCAGGTTGTGGGAATATAGATATGGACAACCATATCCTGGCCTTGTGACCTTATTATGTCAGAAGCTGTTAAGGAAGAACAGCTTCCCCTAACTTGATGCTCTTTACTCTCCAAACTAAAATGTTTTATTCAGTAAAATCATTTAATGCAACATTTTACAGCATAACGTGTCATGTATTTCGGTTCCTTTAAGTTATTCATCACTTACCATTTTGATGATAGGTAATGGCTTGTACATAATTATTAAATGTTTTATTGAAATTTCTCTAAATTAAGATAATTTTACAATAATGTTCCTTTTCTGTCTTTTTTGGTTTAATATAATTTTACTTCTTATCCTCAAACTAGACCAACGCTCATCAATTATTGTGTGAATATTTGTTTTCTGTCTATTCCAATTGCAAGAATTATTGCTAGTATAATTACATGTGATAGCAGAAAATATCATACTACTGTTTCCATTTTAAAAGGCGATTAATGGTGGTTGCAAATGTTTATCTTGTAGAATCACAGTGGTCCAGCTCTGGTGCCCTCTGTGACCTTGATATCATTAATTGATGTCATTTGGGTCTCATTTTTTTCACTGAATATGGAGAAATTAACCATGGTGAATTATATTTTTTTCACTGAATATGGAGAAATTAACCATGGTGAATTATAGATTGCATATATATATATCTCATACATTTATATGGGAGTTAGATAACAATTTAATTTTTAAAATTCCCCCAATTATGGCATTCTGAAATTATAATTTTTTGGTCCATACATTTCTCTTTAAATTTTTATTGCAAATTTTAATCAAAATATTACATCACTTTGCTTCTTTCTTGCTCCTTTCTGACTTTTGCCATGCCCCTTTCTTCTACATTCCCCTATGAGCCTTCCCACTTCTTGTCAAACTAATGTTCTTATATTGTTTTTTGTTGTTACATACATAAATTTACAAGTATTTAAAAAAAACTAATTCCTTTAATATGGGTTTTCTGTATTTAGTTTCAGGGCTAACTACTTTGTATTTGTAAAACAGTCAGGAGTCTTATTTTTCCTTCTCTCAGTAGTCATTAATTTTTAGTATAGTTCTTTTTTTTGCAATTTTTACTGATGTCTATTGATAGAATTACTGTTCATATCTAGCTTAAGAAGCCTTGTTGTTGACATATCATGAGTATCTTTTATCTGTACAGCTTCTCTGTCATATCTAGAAGGCACAATATCTCATGAGAGAGAACCAATCTTTGGCACTATTACTCTTCTAGACTTATAGACAAGAGCCTAGCATAACTCCCCTGAGAAAGGCCCCCCAGCTGCTGATGGAAACAGATGCAGAGACCCGTAAACATTAGACATAGCTTGAGGAGTCTATGGCAGAGCTTGGAGGATACTCTGAGGGGGACAGGGGGGTCAAGACCTCCACAAGACCTACAGAGTCAACTATCTTGGACCCAAAGGGATTCACAGAGACTGAATTACCAACCAAAGAGAATGTAAGGACTGGTCCTAGGCACCCTGCACATATATAGCAGATCTGTAGCTTGACTTCATGTGGGTACCGCAACAACTGGAGCATGGCCCTTTCTGACTCTTATGATTGCCTTCGGATCCCATTTCCAAAATCGGGCTGCCTCATCTGGCCACAGTGAGACAGGATATGCCTAGTGCTGCTGTGACTTAATGTGCCAGGATGGCTTGGTACCAATGGGAGACATCCCCCTTCTCTGAGGAGGAGGAGAGTGGAGAATGGATTGGAGGGGCCTGTGAGTCAGGAACAAGGAAGAGAGTAGGAAATGCTTCGAATCAGGGCATAAAGTGAATAAATAAATAAATCAATGGGGAAAAAAAGAAATGAGTTCCACAGGTGTCATTGATCTCCACATTATAGGTTATATTAGACTTTTCTTTAAGAATCTGCATTTGTTATGAAGACAAATTCCTTTGATGACTGGTAACAGCTGCAATTATATGTGGCATAAGAATATCTTTAAATGCAGGTAGGAATTATTCTCTTGTATTACACTGGTGGTACTAGGTTTTTCCCCCCAAGGAGGACCTCCCGTATCAGTGGATGTGGGGAGGAGCATGCATGCAGAAAGGGAAGGTAGGGTGGGAGTGGGAGGGGGAAGAGGGAGGGGCTTATGGGGGAATACAAAATGAATAAAGTGTAATAATAATAATAAAAGAAAAGAATTACCTGCAAGAGATTACCAATGTAATCTCTTGTATTACACTGGTGGTACTAGGTTTTTCCCCCCAATAAAAATAAAAAACAAATATAAAGACCTTGCTGAGCATGATGTCACATGCGTTTAATCTAGAATTCTAGAGGCAGAGACAATCCAATCTCTGAACTGAAGGTCAGTCTGCGCTTGGGGGTAGATCAGATGCTAATATTTTGATGTTTATTACTGACCCTCAAGATCTGGTTACTGTCTTATCTAGTTGTGCAAACCTGCCTAAGACATTATTTTTGACAGGCTGATTAAAAGGCTTGAAACCTGAACAGGGCAGGATGGGGTAAGTGTGGCTAAGGTTCCCAGGCTTTAGATTCAGGAGAATCACAGGAAACTGGCAGAAATACTGGAAGAGTGAAGGCCACACTGGATTAGCCTGGAGAAGGGACTACATGGACCAAGAGGAAGGACGAGGATGGCATGGATGAAAAAAACACCAAGACGAAAAAATATAAGCAATGTTTAAAAGATTATGGATAAAATGTAGCCGAGGTAGAAATAGTTAAGGTGTATGGCATTGGATGAGGATTGGGAGGTGGATGGGAATGTTATTGAGATAGCACAGGTGAAATATCTGACCAGCACAAGGTAAATAAGGAAATTATAAAATCTAATATTGTCTATGCCTTATTGATTGTGATAGTAGGTTAAATAATGCAGCCATAATAATCAAAGTGCAAACCATTAACATTATTTAGACTGACACCAATTTTTTTCAACAACAGTGTACCATATAAAGCAATTTTCAAGAAAGCCATAAACCATGTCTCAAAAACCAAAAAGTGAAAAATAAAGTAAAATCCATGACCTTACAATCCCCAAGTAGTTAGCTTCTTCCCAGAAATGCCGAGTTGATTCAAAATATGTTAGTCCATACATTTATTAATGAATATAAAAATGGACTTAGTGACAAAACTCACATTATCATCTCAATAGAGGTAGACAAAATCAAATATATATTCATGATGAAAGTGCTGGAGAGTGTAGAACTGGAGAGAACATATCTCAACATAATAAAGGCTACATGTGTCAAAACCACAACCAGTATCCAAAATGGAGAAAAACTTAAAGTTATCCCATTAAAAACACAAATGAGATAGAGAGCTGCCTACTATATCTAATTTTAAATATAATTTTTATTTATTATAATTTATTCATTTTCTATCCCAGCTGTAGCCCCACCCCCATTCCCTCCCATTCCTGCACTCCCCCCTTCCATCATCTCCTCCCATGTCTTTCCCTATCCACTGATAATGGAGGACCTCCTCCCCTTCCATTAGGACCCTTGCCTATCAGGTCTCAGGATTGTCTTTCATAGTCTTCCTCTGTGGCCTGGTCAGGGCAATGTGATCAAAGTGCCAGCCACTGAGTTCAGGTCAGAGACAATCCCTGCTCCCCTTATTAGGGAGTCCATTTGGAGACTGAGCTGCCACAGGCTACTTTTGTGCAGAGGGTCCAGGATATCTCTGTGAATGGTCCCTGGTTGGAGTATCAGTCTCAGAAAAGACGCCCTAGGCCCAGATTTGTTGGTTCTGTGTTTCTCCTTATGGAGCTCCAGACCCTTCCAAGTCTGTCTCCCCCTTCTTCCAAAGATTCCCTGCACTCTGTCCAAAGTTTGACTATGAGTCTCAGAGTCTGCCTTAATACCCTGCTGGGTAGAGTCTTTCAGAGGCCCAATGTGGTAGGCTCTTGTCTTGTTCTTTATTTTCAGCTTCTTCTGATGTTTATCTTATTTGCCTTGCTGAATGAAGATTATGCATCTTACGAAGGGTCCTCCTTCTTGCTTAACTTCTTTAGGTTTACAAATTTTAGTTTGATTATTCTACATTATATGTCTAATATCTGCTTATACCATGTCTGTCTTTCTGTTTCTGGGATAGCTCACTCAGGATGATCTTTTCTAGTTGCCACCATTTGCCAGCAAATTTTATGATTTCCTTGTTTTTACTTGCTGTGTAGTATACCATTGTGTATATGTACCACAATTTTTGTATCTACTCATCTATTGAGGGATATCTGGGTTGTTTCCAGCTTCTGGCTATTACAAATTAAGCTGCCCCAGACATGGTTGAACAAACGTCCTTGTTGTCTCAAGCTGTACTATAAAGCAACAGTAATAAAAACTGCATGGTACTGGCATAGAAACAGAATGGTGCATCAATGGAATCTGATAGAAGACCCAGAAATAAACCCATTCGTCTACTTGATTTTTGACCAAGAAGCCAAAACCGAACAGTGGAAACAACATAGCATCTTGAACAAATGATGCTGGTCTAACTGGATGTCTACATGTAGAAAAATACAAATAGATCCGTAGTCATCACTCTGCATAAAACTAAAGTCCACGTGAGTCAAAAACCTCAACAAAAAACAGATACTAAACCTGTTAGAAGAAAAAGCGGGGAAGAGCCCACACAGATGACAACTTCCTAAACAGAATGCCAACAGCACAGACTCTAAGATCAAAAATCAATAAATGGGACCTCATGAAACTGAAGTTTCTGTAAAGCAAAGGTCACTCTCATTGGAACAAAACAACAGCCTATGGGTTGGGAAAGGTTCTTCACCAACCCTGTATCTGACAGAGGCTAATATTCAGAATATATGAAGAACTCAAAAAGTTAAACAGAAACAAATCAAGTAATCCAATTAAAAACTGTACAGAACTAAACAGAATTATCAATAGAGGAATATCGAATGGTAGAGAAACACTTAAAGAAATGCTCAATATCATTACTCATCAGGGAAATGCAAATCAAAACAACCCTGATACTTCACTTTATACCCATCAGAATGGCTAAAGATCAGTTCAAGTGACAGCATATCCTAGAGAGAATGTGGATAAAGGCAACACTGCTCCATTGCTGTGGGAATGTAAACTTTTATAACCACTTTGGAAATCAATTTTGCAGTTTCTCAGACAATTAGGAATAATGCTACTTCATAATCCAGGTATACCACTCCTAGACATTTAGCTAAAGAAGAGGAAAACAGGAAACAACCTAGGAACCTGCCACAGAGGGCATCTGAAAGCCTCTGCCCTGCAGACTATCAAAACAGATGCTGAGCCTGATGGCCAACTGGCATGCAGAGTGAATGGAATTTTATGTAAGAAGTGGGAAATAGCAAGAGCTGGAGAGGACAGGAACTCAACAAGGAGAGCAACAGAACAAGAAAATTTGAACACAGGGAACTTCCCAAAGACTCTTAGTCCAACCAAGAACTATTCATAGAGATCAACTAGAACCCCTGCACAGATGTGGCCCATGGCAGTTTAGTGTCCAAGTGGCTTACATAGTGATGGGAAGAGGGACTGCCTCTGACATAAACTGATTGGCCTGCTCTTTGATCACCTCCCCATGATGGGGGAGCAGCCCTACCAGGCCACAGAAGAAGACAATGCATCCATTCCTGATGTGATCTGAAGACTAAGATCAGAAGGAAAGAAAGGAGGACCTCCCGTATCAGTGGATGTGGGGAGGAGCATGCATGCAGAAAGGGAAGGTAGGGTGGGAGTGGGAGGGGGAAGAGGGAGGGGCTTATGGGGGAATACAAAATGAATAAAGTGTAATAATAATAATAAAAGAAAAAAGATCTCAAGTATATTCAGTTTTTTTTATTCAACATATGACACATTTTCTTTATTATGTAATGCAACACAAAATTTGATTTTTCTATTATCCCACAACCAGGAACACACTGGATGATAGAGATTGTAGTCTGATTGTCTCCACAGGGGACCCTACTTGGGTCCAAACTGTCAAAAATTCTGTCAGGTCCCCAGGGGTAGAGTCTAAACCTTGGCAGAAACTATTGCTGGACCAGGATGGACCACACCTCATGATAACTCATCTTCCCACACAACTGTTTCCCATATATCCAGTTTTTAAACATAGTACCTGAAGCAGTAAAGTATTAAAACAAAAAAAGGAAATTAAGGATATATAGTCAGGGGAAAAAAAAAAAGGAGCCATAGTATTCTTTTTGATACCATAATATACATAAGAGAATTTAAAATTTCTACCAGAATGCCTATAGAAACAACAATTTCAGCAAAGTTTCAGGATACAAAACCAACTTTCAAAAATCAGTGACTTTTCTATACATCAACAGAAAACATCCTGGAAAAGAGATTATGGATATAATCTCATTTACAGAAGCTTCAAAAGCAATAAGGTATCTTGGAATAAACCTAACAAAGAAGCTGAACCTAACCAAGTCAGTGAAAGAACTCTTCAATGAAAAGTTTAAATCTGAGTTTAAACTCCTGTGAATTTTTCAAGTTCAAAGATGTTAAAAAATACTCTTTTGATGTTTATGGATTAGAAGATTTAATATAGAGAAAATGATGACTTTACCAAAAGCAATTTATAGATCCAATTCAATTCCAATCAAAATGCCCACAACATTCTTTTCAGAAATATATAAATAAAGGCCATCTTAAAGTTACTGGAATAACAGAACATTCAAAGCAATCATGACAAACAAATGCTGGAGGATTTCCATTTCATATTTCCAAATATGTAATCGAGGTAGAATGATACACCAGTGTAGCACTGGCAGAAGACAGGCATGTAGATCAAGAGGATAAAATAGATGCCTCAAACTATTGTATGTATAACCACAGGCACATGATATATGTTACATATAATGAAATACACTTTAAAATTCTCACGTATTTACATTTATTAATGTTAGGTTTCATTGTAAAGCTTGTTTAATGTTTGGTTGGCTGATCCACGGGCCAGTGAAGTGTTAGTGAATTTACTGTGTTATTGAATACATTTCTTTCACTGATCATTCTTCTACAAAGAAGAGTTAACAACCTCTGCCAAAAAAACTCACAGTTATTTTGCATGGGTTGGAGAAGATACTGAAGTAGATTAGACTGAGTTTTGCTTTGACGGTTCCATTTACTTACCTTTGTGCTGTTCCTGTGCTTATCCTATTAGGTGCCACTGGAGACTGGAAAAACCATCTGACTGTGGATCAGAATGAAAGATTTGACATGATATTTAAGAAGAACATGAAAAATTTTCCCTTGAAGTTTATGTGGGATATAAATGAATAAAATTCTATCCAGTGTTTGTATAAACATAAAAATCTATTAAGTAGAAGGCATGTTGTAAAATCAATATTGATGTTTCTGTGTTTTCATCAATAAAATAAATCAATAAATTAAGGGAAAATGAGTAAACTATGCCTTGATGAATAACAATGAGATTAATAAATGATTTCAATTTTCAAAATTAAATTGTTTGAATCCTACTTAGCATTAGTAATATACACTAATGATATAAATTATGGTTCTTTGTGGTATAGAAAAATGTCTGCAAAGAGTCATGTGTAGTGCACATTTTTCTTCATAGTCTACAATAAAATTTTGGGTCGAGAAACATTAAGAATCTTCATATTTCTTTTTTTTTAATTTATTTTTCTTCTCAATGCAGTTAATTCAGGAACCTTGAACAATCTTCTGACCCTGGGGAAAGCCAGCCCACAGCTTAAATAGCCTCTGGGTAGGCAACCCCAGCGTGCCACGTGGGCAATGCAGATAGGTCCACATACAAGGAAGCAAGCCAGATCCTCAGCCTTAGCCAAATATGGAATTGTTTGTGACAGAGAGCACTCACCATCGGGAAGGTGGAAGGCGGGAAACCAGCTCTATCTTTAAGGCGCAGCATTACACAGCTCTCTACAGTTCCCCCTTTTTGTTTTAGACACATCAGGCAAGAGTAGAGGTCTGATCTCTGATATTAGAAATAAATTGGGACTTTGTACCGATATTCATTTTGGTGTCATCCACCCAAGGAGCATCAGACCCGTCTGATACCTTTTTCTCAGAGGCGGGACCTGGGCCATCAACCCACATGGAATCAGACATGCTCTTCTCTGGGTCGAGAGCGGCTGACCCTGAGTGCAGTGCTGAGCCTCGCATCCTGAGCGTAACATTTTAGCTTTTTATGGTAGCCAACTGTCCTGCTTCAATGGCTGTAAAGGCCTGAATGATCATGGCTGCATTACACTGTTGTGAAACTCTAATCTTGCATATACACCACAGGCAAACCAAGGAGACCAACACCAGAAGGCCTGGTAACGCTCCCATGCCCGCCCATTCCTTCAGATGATTCATGGCTGCAGCAATCCATGATGATAATCCTGTGGCCTCATGAGTCATCATTTACAGAGAGCTCAGGATTAGAGTGGGAGGAGACACAGCAACACTACCACAACACTAAGAAGGTAAAGAAAAAAGAAACAGATATTACAGTAAGAAATAATAACATTGGAAATAGTAGATTTACTTCAGATTAAAAAAGACGCAATCTCAGGGTAAATTAAAGAAATTATGTGTATGAGTTTTTTTTCTTTTTTTTAATTTTATTTTTCTTATTAGGTACATTTTGTTAACTCTGTGTCCCAGCTGTAGCCCGCTCCCTCATTCCCTCCCCAACACCACACTCCCTCCCTGGTCTCCTCCCTGCCCCTTTCCAAGTCCACTGATAGGAGAGGACTTCCTCCCCTTTCATTTGACCCTGTTTTATCAGGTATCTTCAGGGCTGGCTGCCAAGTCCTCCTCTGTTGCCTAACAGGACTACTCCTCCCCTGGGGGGGATCAGGAGGTCAAAGAGCCTGCCCTTGAGATCCTGTTAGAAATAGTCCTTGTTCCCTTTACTTTGGAAAACTACTTGGTTACTGAGCTACTATGGGCCACATCTGAGCAGAAGTTCTAGGTTACATCCATAGATGGTCCTTGGTTGAGTGTCAGTCTCAGAAAAGACCCTGTGCCCAGCTATATTTGGTCCTTGTAGAGCTCCTATCCTTTCCATATCATACTAACTCCCCTTCTTTCATAGGATTCCCTGCACTCTGCCGAGACTTTGGTTATGAGTCTTAGTGTCTGCTTTGAAACACTGCTAGTTAGAGTCTTTCAGATGCCTTTTGCAGTAGACTCCTGTCATACGTTCAATGTACATCCCATTTGTCTTTCTAAATGAGGATTGATCATCTTCACCTGTGTCTGCTTTCTTGATTATCTTCTTTAGGTGTGTAGATTTCATTATGTTTATCATATCTTGTAGGTCTATATAAGCGAGTATATACCATGTTTGTCTTTCTCCTTCTGGGATACTTCACTCAGAATGATCTTTTCTAGATCCCACCATTTGCCTGCAAATTTCATGATTTCCTTGTTTTTGATTGCTGAGTAGTATTCCATTGTGTAAAAATACCACAATTTCTGTATCCATTCCTCCACTGATGGACATCTGGGTTGTTTCCAGGTTCTGGCTATTACAAAGAAAGCTGCTACAAACATGGTTGAACAAATGTCCTTGTGTACTTGAGCAAATTTTGGGTATATACCCAGGAGTGGTGTAGCTGGGTCTTGACGTAGCACTATTCCCAATTGCCTGAGAAAGCGCCAGATTGACTTCCAAAGTGGTTGTAGCAGTTTACATTCCCACCACAATGGGGGGGGGTGTTCCCCTTTCTCCATAACCTCCAGCATGTGTTGTCACTTGAGTTTTTCATCTTAGCCATTCTGATGGGTGTAAGGTGAAATCTCAGGGTCATTTTGATTTGCATTTCCCTAATGGCTAATGACGTTGAGCATCTCTTTAAGTGTTTCTCTGCCATTCGATGTTCCTCTATAGAGAATTTCTCTGTTTAGCTCTGTTCCCCATTTTTTAATTGGATTACTTGATTTGTTGCTTTTCTGCTTCTTTAGTTCTTTATATATACTGGATATTAGCCCTCTGTCAGATAAAGGGTTGGTGAAGATTCTTTCCCAATCTGTAGTTTTTTTTTGATGACGGTGTCCTTTGCTTTACAGAAGCTTTTCAGTTTCATGAGGTCCCATTTATTGATTGTTGCTCTTAGAGCCTGTGCTGTTGGTGTTCTGTTCAGGAAGTTGTCTCCTGTGCCAATGAGTTCTAGGCTGTTCCCCACTTTTTTCCAACTGATTTAGAGTATTTGGTTTTATGTTGAGGTCCTTGATACTCTAAATCAGTTGTATATGAGTTTTAATGTTTATAAGTGTATGTGATTTTTTTGTTGCCTTGGATGTGAAGGTTCTCATTGATATACTAGATCAGGCTAGTAGGAAAATTTTCATGATGATTATCAACCTACTAAGCATAGAACCTTATTCTGTTGTTTTCAGTTGCTAATAATACCATACCAAACTGTACATGTCAATGAAAACAACAATAGGTAATATCATTTAGAAATAAGTTTTTTTCTCAAATAATCTATGTTTTTAAGAACCTTCCCAGTATTATGTACATTCCTCTTAGCAATGCTTTCATTGTGGCCCATACGTCTGGGTATATTGTGACTTTGTTTTCATTGAATTCTAAGAAGCCTTTAAGTTCTTTCTGTATTTCTTCCCTGACCTAGGTGTCATTGAGTAGAGAGTTGTTCAGTTTCCAAGTGTCTGTAGACTTTTTACTATTTCTGTTGTTGTTGAGATTGATAATTAATCTGGAGCTTTCTCAAAAAAATTGGGACTAACACTACCTCAAGATCCAGCTATTCCAGTCCTGGAGATATACCCAAAAAAATGTGTCACCATTCAACAAGGATATTTGTACAGCTATGTTCCTAGTAGTTTTATTTGTAATAGCCAAAATGTGGAAACAACCTAGATATCCCTCAACTGAAGAATGGACAGAGAAATGGTGATACATTTACACAACAGAACACCATTCAGCTATTAAAAACAAGAAAATCATGAAATTTGCAGGCAAATGGATGAAACTAGAAAAGATCATCCTGAGTAAGGCAACCCAGAAACTGAAAGACACACATGGTATGCACTCACTTATAAGCAGATATTAGCCATATATTATAGGATAGCCATACTATAATCTACAGACCTAAAGAAGCTAAACAACAAGGAGAACCCTAGGGAGGATGCTTAAATTTTATTAAGAATGCCAAACAGGATGATCCTTTCCAGTTCTCACCATTTACCTGCAAATTTCATGATTTCCTTGTTTTTCATTCCTGAGCAATATTCCATTGTGTAGATATAACACAATTTCTTTATCCATTCTTCAGTTGAGGGGCATCTGGATTGTTTCCAGCTTCTGGCTGTTACAAATGAGGATTCTACAAACATGGTTGAGCAAATGTCCTTATTGTGTACTTGAGCCTCTTTTGGATATATGGAAAGGATCATGCTGAGTGAGCTGTCCCAGAAGCAGAAAGACACACATGGTATATACTCACTCATATAGACATATAATATAGGATAAACCTACTAAAATCTGTACATCTAAAGAAACTAATCAAGAGGGAGGACTCTGACTAAAATGTTCAATCTCCATTCAGAAAGACAAAGAGGATGGACATCAGAAGAAGAAGAAAACAGGAAACAAGTTAGGAACCTGCCACAGAGGGCCTCTGAAAGGCTCTGCCCTGCAGACTATCAAAGCAGACACTGAGACTTATGACCAACTGTTGGGC
The DNA here is from genome assembly GCA_010120015.1 of Rhombomys opimus. NCBI lineage: Eukaryota > Metazoa > Chordata > Mammalia > Rodentia > Muridae > Rhombomys > Rhombomys opimus. The sequence continues at coordinate 32,060 of REGO01001405.1, read as the reverse complement.
AGAGTCCATGGAATCTTATGAAAGAAGTGGGAAATAGTAAGATCTGGAGAGGACAGGAACTTCACAATGAGAACAACAGAACCAGAAAATTTGAACACAGGGTTCTTTCCAGAGACTCATACTCCAATCAAGTACCATGAATGGAGATAGCCTAGAACCCCTGCACAGATGTAGCCCATGGCAGTTCAGTGTCCAAATGTGTTCAATAGTAATGGGAAGAGGGACTGAGTGTGACATGAACTGATTGGCCTGCTCTTTGATCACTTCCCCCTGTGGGGGGAGCAGCCTTACCAGGCCACAGAAGATGACAATGCAGCACTCCTGATGAGATTTGATAGACTAAGATCAGAAGGAAGGAGAGGGGGACCTCCCCTATCAGTGGACTTTTGTGAAGAAGGGGGAGTGAAGGTGGGATTAGGAGGGGAGGAGGGAGGGGTTTATTGGGGGAATACAAAGTGTATAAAGTGTAACTAAAGAAGTTGAAAAAAAAAAAAAGAATGTCAAACAGGATAGACACCAGAAGTGGTGGAAGAGAGGAAACAGGATGGGAGGCCACTATAGAGGGATCCATGAAACTCTCCATACAACAGGGGATAGAAGCAGATGCTGGGACTAACAACCATACTTCGGGCAGAGCGCAGCAAGTACTGTGAAAAAGTGGTGTGGGGAGATAGTAGGACATGAAGTGGACAGAAGCCCCACAAGGAGACCAACAAAGCTAAAAAATCTGAGCCATGGGATCCGGAAGAGACTGATGCACCAACAGAGGATCATGTATGGAGACGACCTATCACCCCTGATTAGATGTGGTCGATTAACACCTCAGTCTACATGTGGATCACAGAGTAATGGGAGCAAGGACTACCTATGTCATAAACCCAGTTGCCTGCTCTTTGATCACATGCCCATGATGATGCTGTCTTGCCAGGCCACAGAGGAAGAAGATCCAGGCAGTCCTGATAATTAAAGCTATAGGCAGATGACAGAGGAGGAAAATTCTCCCAATCAGTGGACTAGTGGAAGGCGATAGGGGGAAGAGGAAGGGAGGGTCGGACTGGGAGGAGTTGATGGAGGGGGCTTCAGTCAGTAAACACAATGAATAAATTGTAAAAAAAAAAACACACAAATTTAAATTAAATAACCCTCCTATTACTGTTTCTCTGCCATTTTGAGAACTTAAGACCTGGGTATGGTGGTGCAGGCCTTTAATCCGCAGAGGCAGGGACAGGGGCAGGGGCAGGGGCAGGGGCAGGGGCAGAGGTCTCAGTTACAAGAGGTCCAATTTGTTAAGTGTTGATTTTTGAGCCTGAGTTATTGGTATTTGTTTGAGTAATTTTCTCTTTTGTCAAGGAGTTTGAGGCCCTTCCCCACTTTCTCTTCTAATAGACATAGTGGATTTGGTGTTATATGGAGGTCTTTGATCCACTGGTATTTGAGTTTTGTGCATTGAGATAAAGATGGCTCTATTTCCATTTTTCTTGTATTTTCGGTTGTGAGCTTAGCCGTTAATGGCTGAGCCATCTTTGCAGCCCTATTTGCCTTTTTCTAAATGTAGACATCAAGTTAGATCAGCACAACTTGCTGAAGATGGTGCTTTTTCCATTGTATGGTTTTGGCTCCTTTGTCAAAAAATCAAGAGTCTGTATGTGTGTGGTTCTATTTCTGGGTCTTTGCTTCTATTCAAGTGATCAACCAGCCTGTTTCTATGACAGTTTTTATTACTATTGCTCTGTAGTTAGCTTGAAGTAAGGGATGGAGATGCCTTCAGAAGTTTTTTTATTGTATAGGATTGTCTTCATTATTCTCAGTTTTTTCTTTGTGTGAAGTTTAGAATTATTCTTTCAAAGTCTGTAAAAACCTGTGCTGGTATTTTGATAAGATTGCATTGAATCTGTAGATTGCTTTTAGTAAGAAGGCCATTTATACTATGTTAAACCTACTGATCCACGAGCATGTGACATCTTTCCATCCTGTGATATCTTATTCATTTTCTTTCTTTAGATTTGAAGTTCTTGTCATACCGGTCTTTTACTTGCTTGGTTAGAGTTATACCAAAATACTTTACATTATTTGTGGCTACTGTGAAGGGTGTAGTTTCCCTAATTTCCTTCTCATCCCTTTTGTCATTCGTATACAGGAGGGGTACTGATTTTTTTTTTAAAGTAATATTTTATGCAGCCAGTTTGCTAAAGGTATAATACCTACTTTTTTTTTATTAATTACACTTTATTCATTTTGTATCCCCCCATAAGCCCCTCCCTCCTCTCCTCCCAGTCCCACCCTCCCCCCATCCCTTTCTGCATGCCTGCCCCTCCCCAAGTCCACTGATAGGGGACATCCTCCTCTCCTTTCTGATCTTAGTCTATCAGTTCTGATAAGAAGTGGCTGCATTGTCAGGGTTCTAGGTTGTCTCCATGAATAGTCTTTGGTTGGAGTATGAGTCTCTGGGAAGTTCCCTACTCTTAATAGCACTGGTACCCCCAGTTATACTCCATTATAAAAATCTAATTTTTCATTTGTAAGTGTTTGTCAATTAGAGATGGCTTCTAAATTACAGTTTTGGGCTTCAGTGCAAACTCTTGCAGACCCTGTACATACTGCAGTCTCTGTGGGTTCATATATGTGTCAATCCTTTCATTCATAGAGGCTCTGTTTTCTTGGTGTCCTCAATGTGCTCTAACCCTTAGATGGTTGCTCTTCCTCTTTCTCAGGATTTCTTGATCCCTGAAAGGAGGGATTTGATAGAGAAATCCCCGTTAACACTGAAGGTTGCAAGTCTCTCAGTCTGCACATTGTTTGGGTGTGGATCACTGTATTTGTTCCTTTCTGAGTGCAGTAGATGGATGATGGTCCAGCCCAATGCTGATCTATGAATATAACAAAATGACATTGCAGTCATTTTATTGATGTGCTTAGTAACAGTGATTCTCAACCTTCTTAATGCTGTGACCCTCTAATACAGTTCCTCATGCTTTGGTATGATTTATTTTGTTGCTACTTCATAGCTATAATTTAGCTACTATTATGAATTGTAATAAAACATACCAGTAAGCAGAATAACTGATATGTGACTATCAAAGAGGTCCTGGTTCACAGTTGAGAACTAGTGCTCTAGACGTATAGTAGTATTTACTTTACCCTTAGTCCCTGGGCTGTTTCTTCCCAGGTTCTTGGCCACCCAGCAGCGTCTAGGATAGATTTCATCTTATGTGCTTTAAATACTATCAGATGTTGTTTGGTAACTTATACAAACTTTGTACCAGAGTTGTACTTACAAAACTTTCAGGCCAGTTATCATTGTAGATCAGAACACACATAGATTAGTTGATGATTACCTTTCTACTGTGATGGCGTACAGTGCCACAAGAACTAGTCAGTGGGGTCAGATAGGCACCAGCTTGACCTATCCATGTTTATTGAGTGATGTGGCTGTTGTCCTCAGCACTTGGCCCTGCCAGCATATTAGGAGAGCAATCAATAGCCTTGGCAATAGCCTGGATTGATTCGGGTCCCAATGGGGACCTTTGGCCACTTTGTTTGGATATAACTCATTCACAGTGCTGGAAGCTTCATTTGGTGAGAAGACATGTTTTTGTATCTCCTCTTAATTGATAATTTCATTTAAACTGTCACACACACACATATATATATATATATATCATATCATATCTCTTTGTAAATATATGTATCTAAATGTGTTTTGCTCTAACTCTATCATCTAATTGTCATTTGTCTATCTATCGACCTATAATCTATTTAGCTATCTTCTACTGTATTACCTTCCCCTATGATCTCTCAAATGAACCTTAGTTTTTACCTGTTCCTCCTCACATTTCCGCTCTTGTTTTTCTCTATGCTCTCCTTTTCTATATGAAGACTTTATTTTATTTTTTTATTTCTTAATTTTTATTTTATTAATTACACTTTATTCACTTTGTAGCCCCCAATAAGCCCCTCCCTCCTCCCCTCCGGATCCCACCCTGCCTCTCCCTTCTTCATGCATGTCCCTCCCAAAGTCTACTGATAGAGGAGGTCCTCTTCCCCTTCCTTCTGAAATTAGTCTATCAGATCCCATCAGGAGTGGCTGCATTGTCATCTTCTGTGGTTCCTAGGTTGTTTCCTGTTTTCTTCTTTTTCTGATGTCCAACCTCTTTGCCTTTCAGGATGGGGATTGGGAGTTTTAGTCAGGGTCTTCTCTCTTGATTAGTTTCTTTAGATGTACAGTTTTAATAGGTTTATCCTATTTTATATGTCTATATGAGTGAGTATATACCGTGTGTGTCTTTCTGCTTCTGGGACAGCTCACTCAGGATGATCCTTTCCAGGTCCCACTATTTACCTGCAAATTTCATGCTTTCCTTATTTTTCATTGCTGAGTAATACTCCATTGTGTAGATGTACCACAATTTATGCATCCATTCTTCAGTTGAGGGGCATCTGGGCTGTTTCCAGCTTCTGGCTATTACAAATAAAGCTGCTACAGACATGGTTTAGCAAATGTCCTTATTGTGTACTTGAGCCTCTTTTGGATATAGGCCTAGGAGTGGTATGGCTGGATATTGAGGAAGCGCTATTCCTAGTTGTCTGAGAAACTACCAGATTGATTTCCAGAGTGGTTGTACAAGTTTACATTTCCACCAGCAGTGGAGGAGGGTCCCTCTTTCTCCACAACCTCTCCAGCATGTTTTGTCACTTGAGTTTTTGATCTTAGCCATTCTGATGGGTGTAAGGTGAAATCTCAGGTTCGTTTTGATTTGCATTTCCATAATGGCTAATGACGTTGAGCATTTCTTTAAATGTTTCTCTGCCATTCGATATTCTTCTACAGAGAATTCTCTGTTTAGCTCTGTACCCCATTTTTTAATTGGATTACTTGGTTTGCTGTTTTTCAGCTTCTTTAGTTCTTTATATATACTAGATATTAGTCTTCTATCAGATAAAGACTTGGTGAAGATCCTTTCCCAATCTGTAGGCAGCCTTTTTGTTTTGATGATTGTGTCCTTTGATTTACAGAAGCTTTTCATCCCAGGTATGCAGGGGTGGTTCAATATATGGAAATCCATTAATGTGATCCACCATATTAACAAACTGAAAGAATAAAAAAACACATGATAATCTCCCTAAATGCTGAAAAAGCATTTGATAAAATCCAACATTCATTCATGTTTAAGTGTTGGAGAGATCAGGGATACAGACATATATCTAAACATAGTAAAGGCGATATACAGCAAGCCTATAGCCAACATCAAACTGAACGGAGAGAAACTTAAAGCAATCCCACTGAAATCAGGGACAAGACAAGGCTGCCCACTCTCTCCATACCTCTTCAACATAGTTCTGGAAGTCCTTGCTAGAGCAATAAGAGAGTTGAAGAAGATCAAGGGGATACAAATTGGAAAGGAAGAAGGCAAATTATCACTATTTGCAGATGATATGATAGTATACATGAGTGACCCCAAAAACTCTACCAGGGAACTCCTACAGCTGATAAACACCTTCAGCAAAGTGGCCAGATACAAAATTAACTCAAAAAAAATCAGTAGCCCTTCTGTATACAAAAGACAAAAAGGGGTGAGAGAAATTAGGGAAACAACACCCTTCACAATAGCCACAAATGACATAAAGTACCTTGGAGTAACTCTAACCAAGCAAGTCAAAGACTTGTATGAAAAAGATTTTAAGTCTCTGAAGAAAGAAATAGAAGAAGATATCACAAGATGGAAAGATCTCCCATGCTCATGGCTTGGCAGGGTTAACATAGTAAAAATGGCCATCTTACCAAAAGCAATCTATAGATTCAATGCAATTCCCATCAAATTACCAACACAATTCTTTACAGACCTGGAAAGAAAAATTCTCAACTTCATATGGAATAGCAAGAAACTCAGAATTGCTAAAACAATCCTCTACAATAAAAGATCTTCTGGAGGGATCTCCATCCCTGATCTTAAGCTGTACTATAGAGCAACAGTTATAATAACTGCATGGTACTGGCATAGAAACATAATGGTGGATCAATGGAACCGAACAGAGGACCCAAAAATAAACCCACACACTTATGGACACCTGATCTTTGATAAAGATTCCAAAACCATATAATGGAAAAAAGATAGCGTCTTCAACAAATGGTGCTGGTCTAACTGGATGTCTACATGTAGAAAAATGAAAATAGATCCATACTTATCACCCTGCAGAAAACTAATGTCCAAGTGGATCAAAGACCTCAACATAAAACCAGACACATTAAATCAGTTAGAAAAAAAAGTGGGTAATACCCTTGAACTCATTGGCACAGGAGACAACTTCCTGAAGAGAACACCAACAGCACAGGCTCTAAGAGCAACAATCAATAAATGTTTTTAAACTTTTATAAATTATACTTTATTCACCTTGTATCCCCACATAGAAACTCTTAGCAGCATACAGTCTTAATATATGACATGCCATTGGCTGCTGGCAGCTGTCTGTCTGTTACACTTATTTGTCTGTCCAATTGTAGCTCTATCTTGTCAATCAATGAACAGTCCACTGTTTGGTGAAGTAAGGTAGGTGATATGACAATATGGTGACTTTTTTCTTATTATTAAGGATTCTAAAGCTGATCCAAGAATGTAATATTAACATAAATACATTACAATAAAATAAGGGACTGTGGTGGTATGAATCAGAATTGGGTCTTGAAGGATGAGGAACTGAGGTGATGGAGCATCAAGAAATCTTACTTCAAGTCATACTACTGCCTCTCAGACCTACATATGAAAATATCTGTAAGCCTTAAAAGATCTGTATAAGGAGTCTGCCAAAACTACACAATGAATGAGTTTGATAAACACTAGGTCCAGTCACATAAGAACCAGCAAACTCTCTGGTGTTATGTGGCTGCAAGGTAGTAAGAGAGAATTTAAAAAATACTAAATTTAATTATTGATCATTGTAGATCAACTCCGGCTTTCATACAGGAATCTGTTGTTTGTTGACTAGGTGTATTTCACACGACACTTTTTTTTAACTTTTATTAATTACACTTTATGTACTTTGTATCCGTCCATAAGCCGCTCCCCCCTCCCCTCCCAGTCCCAGCTTCCCTCCCCCTTCTTCACGCATGCCCCTCCCCAAGTCCACTGATAGGGGAGGTCCTTCTCTCCTTCCTTCTGATCTTAGTCTATCAAATATCATCAGGAGTGGCTGCATTGTCATCTTCTGTGGCCTGATAAGGCTGATTTCCACTCAGGGGGAGGTGATCAAAGAGCAGGCCAATCAGTTTATGTCAGAGGCAGTCCCTCTTCCAATTACTATGTGACCTACTTGGACACTAAACTGCTATGGGCTACATCTGTGCAGGGGTTCTAGGTTATCTTCATGCCTGGTACTTGGTTGGAGTATGAGTCTCTGGGAAGACCCCTGTGTTCAAATTTTCTGGTTCTGTTGTTCTCCTTGTGGAGTTCCTGCCCTCTCCAGATCTTACTATTTCCCAATTCTTACATAAGATTCCATGCACTCTGTCCAACAGTTTTCCTTAACTCTCAGCAACTGCTTTGATAGTCTGCAGGTCAGAACCTTTCAGAGGCCCTCTGTGGCAAGTTCCTAGTTTGTTTCCTGCTTTCTTCTTCTTCTGATGTCCATCCTCTTTGTATTTGAGGATGGGGATTGAGCGTTTTAGTCAGGGTCCTCTCTCTTGATTAGTTTCTTTAGATGTACAGATTTTAGTAGGTTTATCCTATATTATATGTCTATATGAGTGAGTATATACCATGTGTGTATTTCTGCTTCAGGGACAGCTCATCTGTCACTTTCTCAGACAACTAGGAATAGTGCTTCCTCAAGATCCAGCCATACCACTCCTAGGCATATAGCCAAATGAGGCTCAAGTACACAATAAGGACATTTGCTGAACCATGTTTGTAGCAGCTTTATTTGTAATAGAAAGAAGCTGGAAACAGCCCAGATGCCCCTCAACTGAAGAATGGATGCATAAATTGTGGTACATCTACACAATGGAGTATTACTCAGCAATGAAAAACAAGGAAATCATGAAATTTGCAGGTAAATGGTGGGACCTGGAAAGGATCATCCTGAGTTACTCAAGGAATTTGTATAAAATACATTGTTAAAAGTATTTGATAAAATACTTTTATTTTATCAGAATCTTTTCTCAAGGTACAATAACATTGGGTTTCCAATTTGTTTCTCCAGGGGATAAAGACACTGGGAACCAAAGATTGTAAAAAAATCTTAGTGGGGAGAGAACTAAGAGGTTCTCAGAAAATTTAATAGTATTTTAGTAAAAAAGAATATAGTTTTAAGATCTCTCTGTTTAGTGTGGCTTTCCTTCTGTATAGCTCACATCACCCAACTCTTTTACGGCATGTCGGTTGTGTTTACCTAGGCAATGAACATTTTAGAAGAGGCAGTTGTACTGCATGTTATTTTAATTTATTTTGAAAGAAAGTCATTCTATTTGGTCCAGGCTGCAATCACAAACACTAAGAACCTCAGGCTGACCTAAAAGTTGATTTTCTCCTGCCCTTGCATGCAAATGCTGGGATTAGACTTGACCCAACTCTCATGGTTTACTTTATTGTCAGGATAGTATTTTATAAAATAACATACTGTATATACTGTACATTTGATGTTTAGGAGGTTACTCTTTCTTTTTGGCATTTTTCTTCATGATTTCATAACAATTACCATAACATCACACAATGAAATGTGAGGTGTCTTATTTGCCCTATCTGCTGTAATCACATTATATATTAACAATTTACATCTAGTTTCAATTTTTAAGACATAGTATCATTCATGGGACTCAGTCTGATTTTAAATTTGTTATGTGTAAGTAAGGATTCCCTAGCCTTACTTAAGGATTCTTAGCCCTGCATCTTCCTCCATCATAATGGGAATGCAGTTATCAACAAACATATCCAGGCACTGTGACCTTAATATGTGTCAGAAGGTAAGAAAGAATGATTTCTCCTGCACTGATATTCTTTATTCTCCAAACTCAGAAATTTGATTCAGTAAATCATTTAATACAACATTGTAAAGCCAATCTTGACATCGGTTTTGATTACTTTAAGTTAGTCATCACTTACCTTTATGATGATCACATTGACTTTGAACACAATTTTAAAACGTTTTTGAAATTTCTCTAGATTTTGATAATTTACAAGAATTTTTCTTTTTTTCCTCTTCTCCCATTTAACATCCTTTTATTTTTAATTCTCAAACTATTGACACCAATGCTTGTCAATTCTCATGCCAGTATTAGTTTTCTGCTATTTCAAATGCAAGAAATATTGTTACTACAATCACATGTGATAGCAGAAAATAACATGCTATTGCTTCCATTTTAAAAAGTTGCTGATTGTGCGTGCAAATGTTTTTCCTCTAGAGTTGTGGTTGTGGCAGCTCTGATGTGCTTGTGCTTTGTGGCCTTGACATCATTAGCTGAATGTCTTTGGTTCTCATTCTTCACTGAAAATACAGAAATTCACAATGTTTAATTATATGTTATATATACCATACATTTTCATGGGTGTAAAACAGTCCCCCAATGATGACATTCTGCAATGACAATTTTTCTGGCCCTTACACTGTTCTTTAATTTTTATTACAATTTTTAATTAAGATATTATATCACTTACCTCCTTGGTTGCAGTATTCTAACCCTTTGCAGTGCCCCTTCCCTCCAGCTTCTCCCATGTGACACCCTCACTCCCTCTCAAATTGATGGCCATATTTTGCTCCTTTTTGTGACATATATAAATGCATAAATATATACATACTACATGCGGAGTTCTTTTAGTATGAGTTGTATTTTTTATTTTCAGGGCCAACTACTTTGTATTCATTGACTAATTTGGAGGCTTATTCCTCGACAAGGTTAACTGTCATTAGTTGTTTATAGTTCTTTTTTCTTTTCAATGTTTTATTTATTCTTTGTGGATTTCACATCACACAGCACAATCCCATTCATAATCGCATACCTTAATATCTGACATCTGCTTTTTCTGCCTTTTTTTGAGGGATGGGAGGTGGTGAGCACAAGAAGACGTAAAATAAAATGAAAATAAAGGAAATAAAAATTGATTAAGTAATTATTAAAAAAACTCTCTGGGAGAGCTCTCATTGGTCACAGTGTATCATACATTATATGATTTTGTCCAAACAGCTTTACTCATAAATGTGGATTGCAGTGATTCATTGGTATACTTCAAGGCCTCTAGTTTCTGCTACACTATCAATACTGGATCCTTAAAGCTAATGTGTTACCTTCTTTTATCAGCAAAACAGTGGTAGCTATGGTCTGTGTTTATGGTGACCATCTAGCTGCGACAGGTCAACTGTATTGGACAGATATGACATGAGTCTTTTGCAGGATCCAAGAGTTTGCGTAAGGACCACAGAGCAATGATTCTGGCTTCATCCAGGTACAGGTGAGATGACTTTATAATGTCTTAGAGGGCCATGGCAGGCATCACAGTAATTTTCAAGGCTTTGAAGACTTTCTTCTCAGTCTCAGCCCATCTCAGAGGCAGTGAACCCTGGATGATGGCATAGAGGAGCTTCACTATATGAGTGAATCTTATTATCCATGGCCAGCAGTATCCAACTTCTTCCAACTCAATGAGGGAGTGTGGATTTGCAGGATAGCAGAAATAGGTCATAGGAAGCATTCACTCTCCTTCCTCTAGGTTGCAGCCTAGGAATGTGACCCGAGGCACACATAGCTGTGCCTTCTTGGCTGTACCTTAGAGCTTGCAGGGAATCTAAAAAGGCCTTTTATTAGCCGTTCACATTCCTTCTCAATGTCTGGAACTATGAGGAAACCATATACAATCTAGAGCAGGGTGCTTTGTGAATATTTCTGTTTTAACGCCCATCTAACAATACTGGTGGTTCCTAGACCTCTTCTCCTGGTTGACCTCCTCCATTTCATCTTTTGTCTCTTTCTTCAAGAAAAGTAATCCCAGCACAGGGGAGTTTCTATTCCTGTCTGTCTTCATCTGAATCTTGGCTGCTGTATTCCAGTACAACATTCCAACTTGAAATCTATTTATCACTTCAAAACCCTGTAATTTCTGGAAATTTCTCCTTATGTCTAGAGTTGACTGCATGACAAATGCAACATTAGTGGCTTCTTTCGGGGGTGCGAGTAGGGTAAATACCTAATATGTCTCATAGATCCTTTCCAAAAACCCATCATCAGGTCGTTGAGCAACATGGCCTCTGGTAAGTTACCTAGTGGGTTTCCTGAGTGCTGCCTTTAATCCTACCAGTAATGTTTGTTGAAAAGAGAAGCTTCCTATGGCCTCTTACTTTCAATAGTTTCCACCAGGATGATAAGGGCCTGCGTCTTCTCTGAAAAGGGAATGATTCGGGTCTTTCCTACATAGAGAAAGGAAAATAAACCATGAACGGAGAAGGAGCAGAACTTCTACTCCTTGGTGTTACTGGGGAATTACATCCTCCCTCCCCATACAACCAACTGTTTAGAGCAGATGGTGAAGTATGTTCCTCTAGGAATTCCCTGCAGCAGTGCTGAGGGAACAGATGTGTGGCAGCCAAAATGGATTTGGTAGCCAAATATGAGTGTGTATTGCTGTCTGGTGCTGAGTCTGAGCAGTGGAATTTTGCCTCCTAGTCCTGGTAAACATGGGTCTAATCTAAAGCTCAATGTCTCAGAGACTGACCTTGGCAATCTTAGCAGCAGAAGCTCTGACCCTGAGAAATAGATAATAAACTCCATGCAACCATGGGGACCAGATAGCAAATTCTGTGTAACCTTGAGTGAATCCTCAGACTCTTTACAAAGTGAAGCTGCTACCATGAGAAACTGCTTGTAATTTTCTGCTATTTAAGTGCTGTGTTTATGATCAGAAAACAACACCTTGATCAGAGTCTTGACTTGCTGTCCTCCTTTGGGTGTCCTGCTCTTTTTCTACACAGCCTTCACTCAGGTGGTATTCAAGTGTCACTGCAGGCAGTGACACTGTTTTGCAATTTCTGTGGTTAACCAAGTTGGGCAAAAAGTATTTCAGTTCCCTAAAAGAGGGCACATGTCTTAAACCAAGGGGAGTATCCTCATACCAGAGAAAAACATTGGTTACTACATGAAAACTAGTGGCTGAACCATACTAGGGAGCTGCAGTGTCACCAAAGCAACAGAAGAACCAGCCTTCTTCAGTCACTGGCTGAAAAGAAGTGCCAAAGCACTGGTGGGCAGTATGGGCCTTGTATGAACCACAAGACTTCAGTAAATCCTCCACCTCCTCAGGGGCAGTTGTGGTTGTGGTCTCAGGACAAACTCACTTTAGATCTGTTTCTCAAACAAACAGAACTGACAGAAAAATACACAGAGATTCACACTGGGAGGCTCTGTCATTCGTAGAGACACACAGTAAAGATATATATGGATGGCCACCACACATTCATATATCTGAACAAACCAGAGGAGTCTGGTGATGTGTCATAAGGATCCCAGACCCAGGATATGTTGTTGCTTATGACCTCCCCTTTTGTGTCCAAACCTCATGGCAGCTTTTCCTGATCAAAGTTATTTCCAGAGGTGTTCAGACCAGATGACTTTTGATTTACGTACTTTTCTTTTGGGTGACAGCATCACAGTGCCTCTAGAATGCCTGGCAGTGGTTGGGTACAGAGGACTTTCTTGGATCTCTTGAAGATTTCAGAAATAATTCCTGAGAGGAACACCTCATGTTTTCATTCTACCTCCCTGATGATCCTGCCTTTGTTTCTCTGGTGGGCTCATAGCTCTTAGACAAAACAACTGGCCAAAGTTTCATAGGAGTTTACTCTAGTTCTTGCTCTTCAAAACTCTTTCAGCCTTTTTCCTCCCTCTCTTATTCCCTTCCCCTGATTAAAACCTTCTTCAAATTTTCTCTTCATCAATTTACTTATATTTATTGTTTCAGTGACAATATCCAAATTACCACCAATGATATATTCAGGTCAAAGCATTTTTCTGAGCTTTAAATTCATAGTCTTCATTTATTGCTCAATCTGTTCATATGAATAATTCCAAGTCACCTTTAGTTCTATCCATCAAACACAACCCATAATTGATAGTTTTGTAACTTGACTCTGTTTCCGGACTACCAAACACTTATGAAAGAATAATCTACAGAGATTCTTGAGCTACAGCATTGGCAACACCCTTAACACCTCTCTATTTTTCATTTTTAATCTCCTAAACATTGACATACACCTGTATATTCTTTTATTAAATCCTTCTTTAGTCCATTAATATCCATTAATATGTCTTCAAACACCGTGTCTTATTTTTCTATGATAAAACAAAACAACCAAACACAACTTGCTGAGGAAAAGATTATTTGGCTTAAGCCTCCACATAATTGCTCATCATCCAAAAAAGTAAGAAGAGGAGCCCAAGAAGGGCAGGATCCTAAAGGCATGAGCTGAGGTCATGAAGGGTGTTGCTTATAGGCTTGCTCTTTATGGCTTGTTCATCTGCTTTTTTTAGATGCAGATGTTGCAGGTGTGGCACCCAACCTGGCACCCAACCAAAATTGAGTAAGTCTTTCCACATCAATTAGGAATTAAGAAAATGTCCTATAGGCTTGTCTTACAACCTTCTTGGTCTTCTCGGGGCATAGCCAGCAGAGGTGAGCTCAGCTAGGTCTCCTGAGCTCACTTGTCAGGAGAAAGGCCATACCTTTCTTATTAAGGAGGCCTGTGGGATCTCAGGAACATTCAGGTCCGCCTGAGGTGCAAGCAGCAGAGGTGAGAAGCAAGCTATTTCCTGAACACCATAGTTAGTCCCAGGATTCTGCCTGTCTCCCCTAGGAGTCCTGCAGCATTAGGAACATCCAGCTACTACCAGGGACAAGCAGATGGTTAAAGGTCAGCATAAGACCACAATCAACAAGAGCCAGGGCAATATGGCAACATCAGATCCCAGCTATTTTATTACAACAAGCCCTGGATATCTTAACATAGCCAAAGGACAAAAAGATGATCTTAACTCTTACCTTATGAAGATGATAGAGGTCTTTAAAGAGGAAATGAATACATTCCTTAAAAAATGCAGGGAAATAGAATCAAAGAGGTGAAGGGAATGAACAAAACTTTTCAAGATAGGAAAATGGAAGTGAAACCTTAAAGAAAACACAGAGGGAATCCTAGAGAAGAAAGCCTAGGAAATATATCAGGAACTATAGGTGCAGACACCAACAGAATATACGAAATGGAAGAGGGAATCTAAGGCATAGAAGATAAGAAATTGATACATGAGTCAAAGAGAATCTTAAATCTAAAAGGTTCCTGACACAAAGCATCCATGAAACTTTGGACACACCGAAAAGAGCAAACCTAAGAATAATAGCAATAGTAGGAGAAGACCTTCAGCATCAAGGCCCAGAAAATAGTTTCAACAAATTCATAGAAGAAAACTTTCCCAACCTAAAGCAGTATCTGTCTACATGCATACAAGAAGGCTACAGAACATCAAATAGAATGGACCAGAAAAGAAAACCTCCCACCGAATAATAATCAAACCACCAAATATACAGAACAAGGAAATACAATCAAAAACATAAAGGAAGACCTATTAGAATTATCTGATTTCTCAACAGAGACTCTGAAATCCAGAAGGGCCTAGGCAGACATATTATAGACTCTAATAGACCACAGATTTCAGCCTAGATTACTATACCCAGCAAAACTTTTAATCAACATAGATGGAGAAGACATGATATTCAAAGGGAAAATAAAATTTAAACAGTATCTATCCACAAATCTAGATCTACAGTAGATTCTAGAGAAAAACTTCAACAAAAAAGATTAACTACTTTCAATAAAACACAGAAAATAAATAACCCCACATGCACAAATCAAAAGAAGGAAAACACACACATGCGCACACACACACACACACTCTTTCTATCCTACCACTATTAAAAAAAAAACAGGAATTAACAATCAATGGTCATTAACACCTTTCAAAACCAAATATCTAAATAATGGGTTTTCAATGTAAATTAATGAAAAGAATTTGAAAAGGACAGTTCATACTAAATAAAGGAAAAACTAAACAAGATGACATCTCAATTCTGACCATCTATGTCCCAAATTCAAGAGCACCCACCATTATGAAACAAACATTACTAAAGCTTAACTCACATATCAAACCTTACACATTAATAGTGGGGGACTTCAACACCCCCTTCTATGGACAGGTCAACAAGATAGATACTAAACAGAGAAATAACAAAACTAATTGACATAATGAATCAAATGGACATAACAGTTATCTACACAACATTTCACCCAAACACAAAAGAATATATCTTCTTAGAACCTCATAGATTCTCCTCCAAAACTGACCATATAGTCACTCACAAAATAAGCCTCAAGAGATACAAAATAATTTAAATATCTCTTTGGATGTTATCAGACCACTACTGATTAAAGCTTGACTACAACAAAAAGAGAAACAACAGAATGACTACAAACTCAAGGAACAACTCTCTACTCAATGACCACTGAATTCAATGAAAATGAAGGTATAGGATTCCCCAAATTATGTGACTCAGTGAGAGCAGTGATAAAAAGAAAGTTCATAGCACCAAGTGCCTTCATAAAGAAACTGGAGAGATCTAATAATAGCAATTTAAAAGTACATCTGAAAGTTCTAGAAGAAAAAGAAGCAAAGACACCAAATAGAAGTAAATTGCAGAAAATAATCAAACTCAGGTCTGACATCAATAAATTAGAAACAAAGAGAACAGAAGAATGAATCAACATTACCAAGAGCTGATTATTTGTGGAAATCAACAGGAAACAGTTGCATGCATTCTGGGAGTACATTGAACATCTTGTGAATGGTAAAAGGCACTGGAATTTGGGACTAAAAATCTTTAGTGCATTCAGAGACATCTACTACAGGCACCCTGCAAATCTGTTTCCATTACTAGACTAAGTTTCAATATTTGAAAACATTGCCTTTAGATAAACAAGAAGACCCCCCCAAATGATGGAAATTTCATCTCTAATGGAAGAAATATTGCAGAATATTATTCCCCAGGACACTTTCACTGGCTTATCTTTGGGAGAAATGACTGGCAAAACTTTTCTGGTCTTTGGATATTTTAATGTAATTGATAGAGAATGGAATGTGTGCCAAGGACTGGACAAAGCCTCTGTGTGTCTTCTCACGCAATCTTCTAAACCATTACAAAGTAAAGTTTGATTATGTCCAGTTTCCATACAGGGAAATAACAGTGCTTGAAGTATACATAGATACTTCAATGGTGACGGATTAAACCATTACAGCTCCATTGACATCCCTGTAATTTCCTCTGATCTTTAAAAACAAAGTGAGGGGAACAAGGACTATTTCTAACAGGAACTCAATGAAGATACCTGATAAAACAGGATCAGATGAATGGGGGGAGGTCCCCTCCTATCAGTGGACTTGGAAAGGGGCACAGTGGTGACGAGTGAGGGAGGGAGGGACTGGAAGGGAATGAGGGTTCGGGGCACGGCTGGGATACAGAATTAATAAAATGTAACTGATAAAAATAAAAAAAAATAAAAATAAAAACTGGAGGTGGGAAAAACTTTTCTTTCCTAGAAATATTGTCATGAATAATCAAAGCCTATGGAAGCCATTTAACCAATGCCTTCATTTTAAAAGTGACAAAGACAACTACTTCAAAGTGTCTCTTCTATTTCATGAGACATAACATAAACTCCAATAATATAACTGGTTGGACAACTTGCAGGTTTTTTTCTCAGTAAATATTACGTATTTTTTTTGTTTTAAAATAACTCAAATAATAAAGCTTACAATATATTTCTGTAAAAAAAAAAAGAAAATCAACAAGCTAGACAAACCATTAGCCCAACTAACTAAAGGCAGAAAGAGAGTAACGAAATTATCAAGATCAGAAATGAGGAGGGGGACATAATAAGAGATACTGAGCTAATCCATAGAATCATTAGGATTTATTCCAAAAGTTTATATTCCATAAAATTGGAAATTTTAAACGAAAGGGACAATTTTCTTGATATATACCACTTACCAAAGTTAAGGTCTGATAAACAACTAAAATAGACCTATAACTCTTAAGAAACAGAACTAGTTGTTAAAAGTCTCCAAATAAAAAAAAAAGGCTTAAGCCAGATGATTTTAGCACATAATTTTACCAGACTTTTTAATAAGAGCTAATACCAATACACCTGAAACTATTCCACAATGTAGAAACAGACGAAACATTGCCAAACTCATTGTATCTGGCCACAGTTACTGTGGAGAGCCATGGATATTGTTGACTCCATGTTGATTTCAGCTTACAGCTTTAACCTTAAGACCTTTTTCCTGTTAAAGCTGCAGAGAACTTGTTCTTAAAGTAGTTACTGCTAAATGTTTTGAAAATCACCAAGTTCATGCTGTCCTGTTCTTGCCACACAGATTTATGATTAGGGAGTTAGGTAATGTCTGTTCTTGGTTGAACCTCTGTTCTGGAAATAAGGAAGCTGAGTGTTCTGTAAGACTTAAGCTGTAAGCATTTCTTACTATGTAAGTGAGCATGTAAAAAAATAAACTTGCTCCACTTTCCTGAAGTCCTGTTAATGTTGTCTCACCTTGTCTTTTTCTCTTCAGTCCTCACCCCTTTCTTGCAGCACATGTGCCTGACTTAGTGGGATCTGTCAAGATACCCTGATGCATAAACCATGGAAAGATTCAACGAAGAAAGGGAATTTCAGACCATTTTCCCTTATGAATATTGACTCAAAATTTCTCAAGAAAATACAAATTGGATACAAGAACATAGGAGAGGAAGAGGGAAGGTGCTACAGGTGGGATACAAAGTGAGTAAATTGTAATGAAAAATTAATTAATTAGTTAAATAATTAATTAGTTGTGTTTAATGTCAAGGACACATAGAGATTTGCAAAATGTAAGTGGTCAAAGTCCAATCCAATTAACAAGCATGCCAGTGAAATAAATAGATGATTCTCAAGATAGACAACAAATATTTTAAACAGCATTGAACAATTAACACAATTAGATTTAATTAAAACCTCTTTGTGATTCCATCTCACTTCAGGAAAAATGGCTATCATCAAGAATGCAGATTAGACTGATGTACTTGAGGACCTGAGGGGTTCTTTTCTTCCTCTTGTCCTACTTAATGTTGTGGTCGCATGGAATGATCTCCTTTTTCTAAAGTCTATTATTAATTTTGCTCTTTTAGTTGACTTGTTGAGAAGGGGTAGCAGGGTCTGACTTAGGGCACAGGTTGTGATTCACTAGCCCAATTATAAAATGATGACCACTAAGGGAAAAATGAACATTTTGAGGATGACTTCCCATCACAGTGAGCTGACCTCAGGCATAGATGAAAGGTTAAACATTAAGTACCTGTTGAAATCATGCATTGCCTGGATATTTTCCTCTCTGCCCTTTGTCAGCAGGAGATGATTTTTGCCTCTACTTTGGTGAAGACAAAAAATCAAATTAGAACATTGTTTCATATCTGACCTTTGGGATTTCTTTTTCTGGCCAGTTCACAAAGAACTTTGGTCTCTTGAGCAATGAACTCTTTGATGGTGACTGGCTTTGTGTTTCAGTGTTGATATTTTTTTTTATCTGTAGAAAGAGGAGGCATTTTAATTATAATTCAAAACCAAAATAAAACATCCAACAGATTGGCACAGATTATGGAAATTTGATGAAAACTCGGAAGCATTACCAATAATTAAAGCTATATTTTATTATTACAGGGAGATATTTACAGGACTGCCACCTGGAGATGGAAATATCCACAAATAAGGTAAAATAGGTTCAGTGTCTTTGGAAATGTTTAAGCAGAATTGATGAAAACAGCAGAACATAAGGCAGAGGGATAATTATAATACATTTGCAAAAGATAATGGCACAGGCAATGAGTTATAAATCACAGGAGACCTAAGTGTGCTATCTCTATCCAGCAGTACAGAGAATGTACACACTAAAATCAACTCTCACTCTCAGTTCTCACTACCTCTTTTTCTGTGTAAATTGAAATCTGGAAGCTGCAGTAAGGTTCTAAAGCCCTTAATGGACTTCTACAACATTTACTTACTGCAGTTTTTGTAGAGATATGCAGTAGCATTTTGCTCTCCTTACCACAATGCTATTCTATCTTTCTGAGACCTCACAGAAAGAAAAACATGACAAATTTTGTAGGTTCCCACTGGTAGGATTTGCTGAAGGAGGCAGAGGCAGGAGGATCAGTGTTCTTCTTTTGAAGAGTACTGAGGTATTACTATTAAATGGAAACACACAGAGACTCTAGCAGTGGATTAGAGAATTCTCAAGGAATTGTCAACCTTCCTGAATCTAATCAAAGTCACAGGCTTTAGAAACGTTGGAAGATGCTGCTCTGTCATGTTCTTGTTCAGAGGATGCAGGAAAATGTGAAAAAATCTCCTAATTCTCTAATTCTGTTTTCAGGTCCTGCACCATTTCCTTCATCTGTTTGAAGGTGGATTCCTGTCTTTCCACGATGGCCTCTACTTTTTTCTTTGTTTCCTCTCTATCTGCCACTCATTATGCCTCTACTTGTGCCTCTACCTCTGCTCTATTTGTTTGGCTGTTTTTGCCTGTGTTTCTTTGTGAGCTTTGTTTGTTTCCCCTTTATATGCCTCTAAAAACTGAATAATTATAGTTTTAAAATCATTGTTCTGTGAGTCCAATGAATTAAAATATCCATTTATTTTGGGGGTTCCTGGTGAAGCCATGATGTCCTGATTTTTTTTTTTGATGTGTTCTTTCCGACCTCTAACCATCTGCTAATCTGTCATCTCTGCTGTTTGTTCCTGGAGTCTGTACTTCAGACCAGGTCTGTTTCTGGCATCTGGAACATTCTTCAGGAAGATGAGTGAGGTCCACTGGTTTGAGAGTGGATGTTCGTGTTTCAGTTGTAGCTAAGGGAGAAAACTCACAGGCACATATAGGCAAGAGCAGGTGTGTGCATGGCAATGTACCTTGAGGGAAAGGGTGCTAGAGCTTGTAGATGCCTGAAGGGTGTCACTTAACCATGTAAGGGTCTGGGAAGAGTTGTGGTGCTGGCACTGTTCATTGTTTGCTATGCTCATGCATGGGTGCCCTGAAAACCTTGGTGGCCTACTGTTGTACTGTCTTCTTGGTATTCAAAGCTATCTGTGCTCTAGGAAATGATTGCCTGGACTCCACTGGAAGACCAACAGAGCAGGGTCTTCAGTTTTGAGAATGCTGTCCCAAAGATTCCTATGTTGCTCTGAGTGGGGGTGTGGGTGGGAAGGATCAGATGTCTGGCTGCTAGCATAGAGGGATCCTGGTTCTGGAGCTCTGCTAGCACTCCTTTAAAGGCACACTCACTTGCTGGCAGGCCTAATCGGAAAGCACAGGAAATCTTCCTCTTCTCTATTATCAGATTTGGGCCTACAGGGGCAAATGAGCATGCAGGAGATCCATCAGCTCAGTGATGTCCCCTGTTTGGCCACCAGGCAGGTATCTCTGTAGCCTGTCACAGAGCACGTGGAGTCTCCTGCTTGTGCTAGCCACCTTCCCTTCCCAGTGGCAGCTCTTAGAAGCCCATGTGTGCTGTTTCAGTCACTGAGCACGTGGAGGTTTGTACTTGGACTAGCTGCCACCCTGCTGCAGCACTGAGGGAGGCCTGCCTGTGCCTTTCCAGTCACTGAGCTTGGAGGCTTGTGTTGGGGCAATCACTGCAGTCTCAGTCAAACAGTCTCAGTGCTTGGGGCAGAGGGCACTGTCAGCCACCTTGCTGAGCAGGGACTCCAGTGCTTGGGAAAGTGCAGGGGCTTGAATATTCACTCCCAGTCCCAAGAGATGTCCATAGTTGACCTGGAGCCAAACTGCCCCAGCTCATGGGTTGTTCCCTCTCCTCCAGGAATCCTCAAAGTGGATCTTCTGACTTCAGCTGCCCCTTTACTTACAAAATTTGGAATTTTGTATCCTGTGCCCCTCAGATAAGGTAAGTTTTGGTCACCATCATCTTCTATAATTTTCTTTTATTTCTTAATCTGCCTGTATAAATGATTCCCAGTCAACTTTGCCTCTATCCATCAAAGACAAATCATAATTGACAGTTTTGTAACTTGGCTTTGTTTTAGGGTCTCCAAATATTTATGAACTACAGTACTGGCATCATCCTGAACAACATCTCTCTAATTTTTATTTTTTTCTCATCTCCTAAATATTGACTTGAACCTGTATATTGTCTCATTAACCAATTAGTTCAATATACCTTTGATATCCAGTGACTTAAGACACCATGCTGCCAGAACTTGATGGCAGAGTCCAACAGAGCTTGAGTGGGGAGTGAAGAGTGAAAGAAAATAATAATAATAAAAAAAATTTACACTACTCAAGGGATCTGTTCCAGAGAGCCTCTAATAGAAAACCAGGCACTTAGTTATTTCACAGTCCCTTTTTATAGTCAGAGCAAAGCACTTTGATACAATGAAGTTCACTGAGATGTCAAACTTGTTTACCTTGACCACCTGTCCGAGATCGTTACACAAACAAAAGGAAGTGAACTTGACAAAAACATCCTGCCTATCATCACAAGCAAAAAAAAAGTGAACTTGACCATACATCCTGTTTATCCCTTCCTGTCTCCAGGTGAAGGCCAGGGTGAAAACATGTTTTTCACTAAGGCATCCTGAGAAACAAGCAGCTTTTCACAGGTCCCCTTTTTTATATTTTAAAAATTGACCATAACTTAAGAGCTATGATTGTGCCTGTCTTAGATTGTCTCTCTTGAAAGATAGTCTTACTCATCATTAGTCCATGAATTCCATCATTCATGCAATGTCCTAGATTGAATATTATTCAGAGAGATATAACCCATCATTGTCTACTAACATCAACTAGGGTAAACACTGTAGTTTAGTCTCATGCAAGTGTTGTAAAGAGCTGTTAAAATTTACTATTGATATATCTTTTCGTAATGTTGCTGTTAGTCCTAAACAGCTGTATTCCCAAATCACCACACAGATGCTGGGATTTATTTACTCAACCTAGAAAACAATGGTGGGCAATAGTTGTTCCATCCTAAACCTCCAAGCCCACGTAGTTTCTACCATTCAGATTACCCACATTATACTTGCTTTTTGTGATTTATTAGGTCCAGTCCATCTCTCCAGGTCATTCCAAGACCTTTTCTCCTGCCTCTGTTCTCCCAGCTCTGCCCCACCCTTTTGCCTCCCACTCTTTTCTTGTCCTCTGGCTTCTCCCCAATCCCATCTACTCTTTCATCCCCATTGCTCAATATCGTGGCTGGTTCTTTTATTTTGGATGTTTACACATAGTTGAGACAGGTGATGCTTAGAATAAGTTTCATGAAGGATTGGAAGATGGGTAGTGTGTAGCTTAGCTGAAGGGCAGAGGACCTGCAACTGGGAAATTGGTGAGTGAAAGGGCTGATCAACCCAGAACAGAGTTATCTAGACTTCCAAGAAGAAAGAGACTATCCATGAACTGACTCCATCTAGAATCAGTTCACAGCAGACTCCTCCGGGAGGAGACACCCCGGGAGGATCTCCAGGCACTTCCCCGCACCCAACACCCTACTCCCTCTTTGGAGGAGGCAGGAGGCATCCATCAGAATCTACCACAGATCACACTGTCTGTACACCAGCCCCAGCGAGAGCTTCAGCTTCCACAAAAAAAAAAAAAAAAACAAAAAAAAAACAAACAAAAAAAAAACCGATTCGGGGCTGAGAAAACCCAATTCTTTCAGGCACTCCCCTGAGAAGAAGAATGCTGCCATAACCCTGCCCCAGCTGAGCGGAAGGATAGAGAGGCACACAGAGGCTTCACAGTGCCAGGAACCCAGTGCTGCTG
Organism: Rhombomys opimus; assembly: GCA_010120015.1. Classification (NCBI taxonomy): domain Eukaryota; kingdom Metazoa; phylum Chordata; class Mammalia; order Rodentia; family Muridae; genus Rhombomys; species Rhombomys opimus. The sequence goes on along the minus strand of REGO01001405.1, from coordinate 9,178 downwards.
GCTGTGGTCATTCAACACATCCAGAGACTCTCTCAGGTCCAGCGCAATAAGGTCTAGCACCAAGTCCTAGCACCAGTGGCCCCCCGGTCACTGGCAGAGAAACCCCGGCTCAGGATCAGGGAATGAGAAGTCCCAACCCTTTCTGGCACTCCCCTGAGAGTGCTGCCATAAGGTTGTCCGAGCAGAGGAGAAGGTCAGAGGGGGAGGACAGAGAGGCAGCCTGCCACAAGACACAGCGCTCCATCTCCAGCTCATGCAGTGGCCCCTGGCAGAGAAACCCGAGTTCTGGATCTGAGGACACTCAACCCTACCTGGTACTCTCCTGGAACTGGCAAACATAGGTTCTAGTGCCAGGCAGCTTCTGGCAGAGAGATCTGGGCCCGGGATCTGGGATTGAGGGCATTCAACCCAACTCTTTCCCATGCTACCCTGGTTCCAGCCAACATAACCCTTCCCTTGCGGAGGGGAAGAACAGAGAGGCTGCACACAGGGCAGGTGGACACCAAGTCTTGCTGTTACAGTGCAACAGAGCTGACTTTTAGTGTACCCGTCCATTTGACCCAGCAGGATCAAATCGGGGAGTAGAGAGCAAGGGGAACCCCTGTGCATTCCAACTGGTCCTGCAAGGGAGTGGTGAGTCTTCTAGGGAGAGTTTGTCCTGAAAGGGTTAGACTAACTTTGTAACCTGTATGTCTTCTAAAGCCTATAGTTTTAAGTTTTAGGTCCAGGTTAAGCTAAAGCCTCTTAGTACCTTTCCAGAGAATGGAGGAATGTGACCCTATCTGTGAGGACAGATATAAAAAAAGGCAAGCAAGCAATGACCTTCACTCAGCAAAAAGAAGGACCAGAGCCTTGTCTTTGAGATAGCGTTTCTTAGCAACAAACCCAGACTTTTTCTTAGTAGCTTTTGACCTCCAGCCAAAAGTCCGCAGCCCCTAATCTTCAAGGATGAGCTAACCACCCCCACCTTAAATTGCAGCTGCATCCACACTTGGCAGGACTGGCCAAGCTTGAGCACCTAAGACTAACCAATTATCTTACTTTATAGCTTCCTCATCCAATCCTAAATTGCCAAAACTGCAACTTCAAATCTCCCGCATTTTTTCTTTTAAAAACCTAAAGGCCTTTGTCTCCTGGTGCCACTCTTTGCTGACGGGCAGGGGTGACCCCATTGTGCAATGGTTAATAAACCTCTTGCTTTTGCAACGAGTCTTGGTCTGGGGGAGTTTCTGGGAAGGGCGCGATCTTGAACTCCTGAGCTGTGAGACCCCAGGTCTTACATTTTTGGTGCATTTGGCCGGGAAAGGGCGTGCCCCTTCCCCAACCCTCATCAGACTGAACTCGGAGGTCGAGCTCGGAACAGGTTAGTCTGTTTCTGTCTTACCAATCTGTTTCTTGTCAGAGATGACTGCCATGAGGCAGCCTCTCAATTAGATTTCTGTGGTACCAATCTGTTTCAGTTTAGGCGCCTATCTGGACCTTTTTGGTCATCTGATCAGTCATTGCGATAAACAGACGTGTCAGAATATTGCTTGACTGGGAACTGGGGGACGCCCCAGTTTCCTTTTGGGAGGTTGGATCTGAGACGGTCCTCCTCCCATCTGATTTTTGTAGAGAACGACCACCACCAGGCAGTCATTCTATCAGAGCACTGTGGTACCACTCACAAGGGAGTCCTTGTTTGATTACTTGCCTGATTCTTTGTGTTTCTGTTGTTGTTGCCTCTCTGACTCTTTTGACAGAGAGATGGTCTAGCTTGAGAGCATCTGTAGAAGGGGTTCGAGTCCCCTGAGTGGTTCGAGGCCACTCTCCTAGAACGGTTTCATTAAGGCAGACAGGCATGTCATTAATGCCAAGTCCATGGGACATCCTGTAGGACGCTCAGCTTGCCCCTTTCTGTGAACAGGGAGGAGCAGAGAGATTCTTCTCCCCCAGCAATTTAAATCCTGTGTTTCTCATGTATGTATGTATTTTTCTGTGTCTGTTTCTTTGTAGACTTGGATTGATAAAAATTCGGACAGAAGACAGTTAAAATTAGAACTAGTTCTCGGCCCAGGAGTGCACACGGCTGCATGGCAGGACACCAAGCAGTGTGCTCTCCCTCCCTAGGGAGCCGAGGAGGGAATGCTTTCGGGTGGCTGGGGAGCTGGGGCTGGAGCTTGGGCAGGCGGTGCTCAGGCACTTGAAGGTCTGTGAAATAACAATGCACACCCAGCAGGGCACGGGCTTGATGAGGCCCCTTGTTGGAATGGACAGCCGAAGAGCATGTGGGAGGGGAGAGGCCCAACCAGGAAGCAGGTTCAGGACCTGCGGGGGGAGGTAGGGTAGAGTAAAGCTCACAAGGGAGCCAAGGGAGCAGGCAAGGCTCGTGGGCTTGCTAAGTGGAAGTCCTTCTACATGGCTAGGCAGGGATTGGCACCACAGCCGCTCCACGACAGGAGCTGCTCTGGCTGCGGAGAGTGAGGAAAAACTCCTCCCCCTTGCCTTCATGCCAGCTCAGCAGGGAAGTGAGCTGCAGGAGCTCACCACGCCCTCTGCCCTCTTGCTCCTCTCTTCCCTCCTCCCACCTAGGGGGCTTGCAACTTACAGATCAAACAGTAATTTAGGAAGAAAACTGCACTTGCTATAATGTTTAAAATTACAGCTGAGTCTAAAAAAAAAAAAAGTTTTGTCTGTCTGTTTAAATATATGGCCATTATACGATTGTTTTCAACTGGTCTTAAATGGTTAATATGATAAAAAAATAATTGGGTATGTTTTAAGGTTAAATTCAAATTCTTGTTTAAAACACGTATATGTGCCTATGTGTTTGTAGGGTCTATGAATGCATATGTTTAAATAACAACAATGTAAATTGCCACATGGTGTGGCTCAGGAAAAGAACAAAGGTTGCAAAATCTATGAGTCAAAATGATTTTATTTCCTTTTAAAATAAGAAAAAAGTCTTGTTCTAAGTTGATATTGGTTCTAAAGATTGGGTTGTTTTCACTGATAAATTTTGGTCTTAAAATCTGGTTTCGACTTTTAAAATTATGGTTATGCTTTGTAAATTCACTCCTAAAAAAGATACTTTGCTTTGATATTGCAGGGACGAGTTTTAAAAAATGTTTAGATGTTTAAGAGGATAAAACATTTACAGTTTATCAGATTTTTTAAGCAATAACTCTTAGACAGTCTAACAACGAACTTAAAACAGTTTCCCAACTCTTGAGAAAATAAAAAAAAATTAATGGGAGTTTTTCTGTTGTCTAAAAAGAAAGAGAGAGTGAGCAAGAGATATTAAAAAAAATAATAGCTTGTCTAAAGCAAAAATGTCGGTTAAGCCAGAAAAAGAAAGCTAGGAACATAGGATGTTGCAGAAGGTTAGTGGATGTAATATAAAAAGCCAGAGAGTTAATATGATTAAAAAAAAACTATATTTAAATATGTTATAATTCATTTAAAAGGCTGGTAATTCTTCATTGCAAAATGTTTTTTTATGCTCTTTTAAGGGGAAAAAATTCTGGCTGATAGGTTTGTCATGGCTAAAATAATTCATACAGTTCAAAAGTGTTCTGTACTGTTCTATTATGCAGTTGGTTCTAAAACTTATTTGATCACTATGTTAAAACTTTTGGTTGTGGGGGATTATGGATGCTCCACAATGTTTGCTGTGTCATCAACAGCACCTAATGGCTATGTTTGGTATTGTCAGTCACAGCCTGTGCTAACACATGGCTAGCTGCCATGATGGTTCAGGGATAGAAAGCACGTGAAGCTGTAGTTTTGCTGCCGTACTTGTTTAGGGCTTTCAGCTGAGTTCAGTTATATGTGGCCAGCTGCCATGCTGGTCCGGAGATAAAGAGGGTGGAGGCATGAGTTTACCACCATTTTGTTTAGGTATCTCAGTTATGTTCAATCCTCTGATTAGTGTTAAGTGCAAAGCTTTTTATTGTTCAATTTTAATACAAAGTGGTAGGATCTGCAAGACTTGCTAGCCCCTCTATAAAGTGTATCTGATTAAAATGTTTGCTTTGATTTTAGTTCAAAAAGAGCAGACTTAAAGCTATGCTAACGACTACAGTTGGTTAAGGTGTTGAGATTTATCTAGTGTCTTTGTATAGGTTTTTTTTTAAGGTTAAGCCTAAGATGGATAACTATAAAGTTTGCCTATTTGTCTTAAAATATATAGTTCTAAAACATGCATCTCAAAAATATGCTAAAACTATTTCTTTAAGTGTGCTTGCAGAGGTATTCTGATACCTCTGCAGGAAGTTCAGGATGAAATATATAATGGCTGTTTATAGAGTGTAGAAGTTATTGTGGGTGAAAGGTGAGATGTGACAGTGACTCACTTCTATTTTCTCTTCACTTCAGCTATGTTCTCTATGAATGGACTCTCTCTTGATCCATGTTATATCCTCAGCAAATTTTGGCAAACTTCAAAGGATAAATTTAAAGTTTTTTTTTTAACCAAAGTCATCTGCCTCCAATGAAATAATAGTGTGTGTGGTTGAGAGAGGGAAAAAAAAGTGTGTTTGTGTTTGTGTGTGTGTATGTGTGTGTGTGTGTGTGTGTGTGTCCAGCTTTTCAATTTCCAATACTCAATAGTCAGGGTGCTCGGACTTGACCTGGCTGGAAGGGTACCTGTAGTGCAGGGGGGCTTCAATTAGATATCTTTAGTTTTCAGAGATTCACTCAGCTGAATCTAATGTAAGTGATTGTCTACCTGGTAGATGCCTATAAAGAGATTAGTCAGGCATGTTGCACATTACTGTGTTCCCAGTACAGGCAAGAGCATCCATGCACATTGAAGCTAACCTGGTCTACATATTCACTTTTGGGTCATACTAGACTACATGGAGAATGCTTGCCTCATTCAAATCATCCACATACAAAATTAACTGTTGTTTATTGACATGCAATTCAGTCAATGCTAACTTTTCAGATTTTAACAAATGGAATTTCTAGGGAACAGAACTTTTAAAAGCATAAATTGAAGGGAAGCATACTAGAGTTAAGGTAATACCAAAATTGTTAGCATTCTCTCACTAATTTAACCTTCAAGTGTAGAATTCTCTAGCAACATCCAGAAGAGATATTTGGCAAGATAAAACTTTGACAAGGGCTGAAATGTCTTGAGATTGTTTGCTTTACATATTCAGTTCATTTATTACTTAGACTTAAGTTACACTCCAATGTCAGATTCCTTGGTTTGACATTAAAATTATAAAAACTTTTGTTTTTATTTTTTAATTTTAATTTTTACTAATTACAATTTATTCACTTTGTATCCCCTGTAGCTCCCTCCCACCTCTCCTCCTAATCCCACCCACCATCTCACTTCTCCACCCATGCCCCTCCCCCAGTCTACTGCTAGGGGAGTTCTTCCTTTCCTTCTGATCCTAGTTTATCAGGTCTCATCAGGAGTGGCTACACTGTCTTCCTCTGTTGCCTGGTAAGGCTGCTGCCCACCTCAGGGGGAGGTGATCAAAGAGCAGGCTAATCAGTTAAAGTCAGAAACACTCATTGTTCCCATTACTATGGAACCCACTTGGACACTGAACTGCCGTGGGCTACATCTCTGCAGGGGTTCTAGGTTATCTCCATGCATGGTCCTTGATTGGAGTATCAATCTCACAAAAGACCCCTGTGCTCAGAGTTTTTGGTTCTGCTGTTCTCCTTTGGGAGCTCCTGTCCCTTCCAGGTCTTACCATTTCCCACTTCATTCATAAGGTTCCCTGTACTCTGCCCAAAAGGTTGCCCATAAGTCTCAGCATCTGCTTTGATACTCTGCAGGGTAAAGCCTTTCAGAGGCCCTCTGTGGTAGGCTCCTTTCCTGTTTTTCGTTTTCTCCTTCTTCTGATGTCCATCCTCCTTGTCTTTCTGAATGGGGATTGAACATTTTAGAGAGTCCTCCTTCTTGATTAGTTTCTTTAGGTCAACAGATTTTAGTAGGTTTATCCTGTATTCATAGGAGACATTGCAGGTATAAGTCACTAACGTTTCAGAGACACACACACGGGTTATACTAATTTCAACCAACCTACTCAATAGCTAAGCCATAGAAGCTTCATTCAGAAAGACCAGGTTATGCAAACTCTACATCAAATACCAATTGCACACATTAAAGAGTTTCTTGTTTTTGTAAGAATGAAAACATAAAGGTAATAAAAATATAAATATTCTTGGTTATATGCATTGATTCTGTGCTCAAATTTTTCTTATGAAATCCTCTGATGTGGGTAGCTATGAAACATTGAATAATTTGGTTGACCTCTCTGTAGCTCCATTTTTCTCATCTGCATGTTTAGATAGTGAAAACTTTCCTACATTACAGAAAAATATACATAACAATATACTCTGTTTCCTCATATTTAGCAAAGCGCTTCAAAAAGTATAGCATCATAAATTATTGTTAAATTTATATAATTTCCAGAGAAAATATTTATTCTCATAAGATTCTTAAGTGGGTCATGGGACATATTGACCTTTAAGTAATTATTTTTCAGTATTGCCTAATAATTAACACACAAAATAATTTCTATGGTTTTCCTTTCAGGTAAGTAATTAAGGACAATACAGATGATTGTTTGCTTTACTTTAAAAGGTATAATCTTATGAAAATTTAAGTGAACTTTGGCAGGTTTAAAATGGAAAATTTTTCATTTTAGAAATAATGATGTCTTCATCATCACATATCCAAAATCTGGTAAGTGCCAGAAATGGGCCATGTACCATTAATGTCTCCTTTGGTTTAGTATTATGTGTGTCAGACTGGCTCCCGTCTTTTGGCCAAGAGCATCAAACTTTCATTTGCCTAACTATTCATGACTAGATAAATAAAACACCAATCTGTAGGACAGAAGGTCTCCATCAAGTGCATTCATTGTATATTCTGTTTGCGAGTAAGAATGTTATGGGAATGAGATGTGCAACACAGAGCCACAAGCAGAACTGTGGTCAGTGCTGACGTGTGCGGTCTGGTGAATACAAATGACACAGTTTGAAATCTTTTCCTCTAAATGCAAATGATTCCTGATTAGGATGAAATTTTCTATCAGTTATCATTTACTTTAAAAGTATTCCACTGGAACTAAGATCTATTTCATACATGCACACATACAAACACACACACACATTTTCTTGAGCTGTGAAGTCAATAGGTACAGACAAAGGAGCAATACTTGGATTGTGGGGCTCTGCTGGATAAGTTTGAAGTCAGTTATCTCCTGATAGCCAATTTATTTGGACTCAGTCCACCATGATTGACTCCTTTTTCTGGGGGGAGAGCATTATTCTCCCTTATATGTGTAATTCCAGATCTTATAAGAAGGTCACATAGCCCTCAAGACAGATTATAGGCCAGACCCTTCCCTGATAAGAATACTGTTGGAGAATTCCTAGAAATGCCCCAACCGCTAGGGATTTTAGTCAAACAATGATTTTTAATTGTACTTGGAGATCCAGTGCCACTCTTTCCCCTTGGGATAATTAAGGCCTGTATTTTCCTTGTTGTGATAGAACCACCAAGTGTCCCTGATCCCCTCACCTCAGGGAGTCAAAAACACTCGAAATCCCTTCCTCTGCCCAGAGTTTATATTTCCCTTGATTTTACCTGATAAAAAGATACTCAGGTTGATGGTTTCTCATCCTCCACCTGGTTGTTTCTCACAGGGCCTGTCCTCCTGTCCCCTGGGTCTGGGCCTTGCTGGGGCTTACTGGGCCTGGGCCTCGGACCCACTGGGCCAGGGCCCCAGCAGGCCTTTGTCTTGGCTGCAGGATAAGCAGGCTTGGGCCTTTGCTCACACCTTGACTGTGCTCTGTACTGCTGCTTGACTAAAAGCTGTAACACTCTGGTAGCGCCATAGTATTTGGATTGCCTGGACCTTCCATTGCCACCCATGATCTCATAATAAAAGAACCAAAATATAACATTGTGTGGAAAATCTTTTCCACATCCATGCTTAGCATATATGCGCCTTATTCTAAGGCATTCTAGCTACCCCTGAGAGACATGAAACAACCCTTCTCTGTCTGGAAGCCGAGTTCCAGGACCCCAGCCAAGATCCAGACTCCCACCAACTGGAGAATGATATTGCATGTCTTTGTTTTTGCTTTTAATGTAGTTGATACAAATTAAGAGGCAAATCTCTAAATTTATTAATTTCATAAATTTATTATCTGAAAATTTATTAATTTAAATAAATTCTTAAAGTTTTACATACCTGTTTTAAAAAATGAGTTTATGTGTGGCTGTTATTGAACACTACAGACAATGGGATTGTATGTAGTTTGGCCATAAGTGTATTTTCAAGGCTGAGATGATGGCTGAATGGTCAAACTACATGTCTTAGCTTTGTAAGCATGAAGAGTTGAGTTGGAATCACTGAAACACCTCTAGTCCAGATGTGGTAACATATTTCTGTAATGTTGACCTTTCTATGGTGAGGTGGTAGGTGGAGACAAGAGAATCCAAAGAATTTCATGAGCCAGTTGGACTGCATACTCAGAAAAGAAACAAGACAACCTATCTCAAACAAGGTTGAAGGCAATTTTACACTGACCATTACACAAGCACATGCCAATAATTACATATGAACAAGTATATGCACAATATTCTCTCTCATACATACACACACGTGTACACCATATGCACACTCACACCAGATACAAACACACATGCACCACACACACACACACACACACACACACACACACAAACAACATATCAAGAAGAAATGAGCCATAAGGCCATAAACAAAAAAAAAACAAACTTAACAGTAAAAATTAAATGTTACTCACTCTGATTTGAGTTTAGCAGTGTGTATGTATACAATAAGACCCATTAATGTTTACATATAGCATCTGTCAGGGAGAAGTTTAAAATACTACCAAAAAGACTTTCCACAGAACTTAGAGTACAGAGTAGCTATAGGAATAATTTGAATAATCATTATCAAGAATAAGAATAATACAATTTTATAATTAAAAAGGGAACTTGTTTTTTGTTATATCTTTTCTAATATAATACCTAAATGTAGATAAAATCAAATAAAACTACTCTTGCTTGTTAGCATACATGAAATTAAAGAAAAAAATCAGCAGTGGCTTTCCTGAGTGAGTTGTCCCAGAAGCAAAAATGCACACGGTATATACTCACTCATATAAACATACAACATAGGATAAACCCACTAAA
>REGO01001404.1:34465-62763 GCA_010120015.1 Rhombomys opimus | reverse complement strand
TACTTTTTCTTTGAGAGAAGTATCAATTTCTGCAAGTGTGTCTTCAGCTCCAGAGATTCTCTCTTCCATCTCTTGTATTCTGTTGGTGATGCTTACTTTTGTGGTTCCTGATATTTTCTCCAAGTTCTCCAGCTCAAGGGTTTTCTCAGTTTGTGTTTTCTTTATTGATTCTAATTCTGTTTTCATGCCTTGCACCATCTCTTTCATCTGTTTGAATTTGGATTCCTGTCTCTCTATGATGGTCTCTGTTTCTTTGTTCATTTTCTTTTTATATGTCACTAATTTCATCTCTATTTGTTTGTCTATGTTTGCCTGTGTTTTTAAGGATTTTGTCTATTTCTTCTTTCTTTACCTCCAATTGACTGGCCAACTCTTTGAAAGATTTGTTCATTTCCTCCTTATGAGCCTCAAATAATTGAGTAAGTATGGCTTTAAATTCATTTTCCTGTGTTTCTGATGAATTGAAGTATCCATCAATTTTGGGGTTTGCTGGTGAAGTCATGATGTCCTGATTTATTTTGGAAGTGTTCTTTTGCCTACCCTTGGCCATTGGCTTATCTGAAACCTTCCCTGTTTGTTTTTGGATTCTGTAGATCAGGCTGGTACTGTCTCTCTCTGGTGTCTGGAGAGTTCTTCAGGAAGCTGAAAGAGGTCCCTGTACCTGTGGGAGAAAAGTATGCAGGTGCAAACGGAGCAAATGCAGGTGTGTGCGTGTGCGTGTGTGTGTGTGTGTGTTTGTGTGTGTGTGTGTGTGTGTGTGTGTGTATGTGTGGAAGTGTGCGTGGATGTGTGTCTTGAGGAACAGAGTGATGAGTGATGGCTAATGTTGAACCCTTGAGTGTATGGGAGGGACTCTGCACTGTATATGTCGCAGGCGCTAGTGATGATCGCAGCGTGATTTCTGGCATTAACTGCCTTAACTCCTCAATTAGACCCACAGAGCCGGAACTTCAATGTCCCAAGTGCCCCTCTGGTTCCCAAAGTGGGTATATGGGTGGGAGGGGATTCGAAGCCTGGCTTCTGTTTTAGAAGGACCCAGAATCTGGGGATCTGCAGATGCTGAAGTGTTCACTCAGAGTCAGTTCACTTGGCAGAGATCGGGGTACCCGGGCTCTCTGTTCTCTGGTTTGGCCCTGCTTCTTTGATGTGCTCCGCCAGCTCTGTGCTGCTGTCACTGCCAGGTTTTGAGGTCTTGCTGCAGCTGGAGATTTCAGGGTGGTTACATCAGCAGGGATGGGGTGACCAGGGTCTCTGTTCTCTGGTTTGGCCCTGGTTAGTCTTAAACTGGAGGGCTGATGTGCCCCCCCTCCAGCTCAGTGCTGCTCCACTGCCAGTTTAGAAAGTCCCACTGTAACTGGAGACTGGGTTGCTAGTCCAGATGCTTTCTGGGAAGTCCTGGGGTCTCTTCACTGTGCTCTCCAAGCTTGGGAGGCCCATTGTCCGGTGTGCCTAGCTTGTATGGTGTTTCTGCCTGGTTTTGGTGAGTATATAGTGTATTTTCTGTCACTGTGGGATTTGGCAGGCTGTATGTTCAGTGATTGCGATCCTGTGGAGTTAGTATGGTGTCTAGCAGACTCGGGCCCTGGGAGGATGGTGCTGCTGCTGCAGGAATCTAGGACTCCGAGACAGGTACTGCTGGCATTTGCCACTAAAGTGCTTGGAGCTCCGCCTCAGCAGCTGCAGACCCCAGGCAGTTAGGTCTGTGCTGAGAAAGATGAGTCTGCTGTGCCAAGGAGGAGGGAGGTCTGGGGGAGGGGAGTGCTGAGAGATCAAAGGATCGTTTTTCACCTTCCCCAAACGAGTACCCAGGTGACCCGAGACCAAAGTTTTCACCTCATGCAATGTTCCCTGTTGTTTAGAAGTCCCTGCTGTTAGACGTCCTTCCACTCACCAACTCAAGAGGTTTAGCTTTTCCACAGCTCAGAAACTGTGTGTGCTAGTCGCCATCTTGGCTTCCCCGCCCCGAATCTCCAGAAAATATTAAAAAAAAAAAACATAGAAGTAAAATTTCCAACATAAAGAAAACTTTGGGTAGAATGCAGGGAATCTTATGAATGAAGGAAGAGATAGAAAGTCCTGGAGGTGACAAGACCCCTAAAAGGAGACCAATAGAGCTATAAAAATTGAGCCCGGGGGTTCCTGAAGAGAATGATACCCCAACAAAGGACAAGGCATGGAGAGGACCTAAAACCCTTGTTCAGATATAGCCCATAAACTCATTCTCAGTGGTTTCCCTAGTAAGTGGAACAGGGACTTTCTCTGACATGAATTCAATGGCAGGTTTTCTGATCACTTGTCCCTGAGGGGTGCATCCTTGCCAGCCCACAGAGGAAGACAATGCAAGGAATCCTGATGAGACCTGGTAGGCTAGGGTCAAACAGAAGGGGAAGAGGACCTCCCCTATCAGTGGACTAGGGGAGGGGCATAAGGGAAGAAAAGAGAGAAAGTGTGGGATTGGGAAGAGATGAGGGCAGTGGCCACAGCAAGGATACAAATTGAATAAATTATACTAAATGATAATAATAATAAAAAGGAAAACAGACAAGCAAACAAAAAGAAGGGATTATTATAAAGGAACAAGAAGTATATAAAACACCAAATAGATTGGACCAGAAAAGAAAATCCCCTCAGGACACAATTGTTACATAATTGTTAGTCAAAACTCTAAATACACAACAAAGAAAGAATATTAAAAGTGTCAAATGAAACAGAGTAAGTTAAATATAAAGGCAAATCTATTAGAATTATACCTGAGTTCTCAGTGGATATTCAAATGGCCAGAAGGGCCTGAAATGATGTGCTGCAGACTCTAAGTGACCACAAATTCTAGGCCAGACTACTAAAACCATCAAGCTTTTCAATCACCATAAATGGAAAAAATAAAATATTCAATATTAAAAGCAAACTTAAGAGGGATATATCTACAAATCCAATCTTAGAGAAGGTGCTTAAAGGAAAACTCCAACCTTATATGTTAACTACAACCATGAACACACAGGGAATAAGTAATCAGAGAATAAGAAAAAAAAAAAAAAAGAAGAAGAGAAACACATACAAACACACACACACACACACACACTCAATATTTGGTCCAATAAAAAGACACAGACTAACAGAATTGATGCAAAAGCAATATTAATCCTTCTACTTCATCCAAGAGTCATATTGCAACATCAAGAATAGACATTACCTCAGTTAAAGGGTTGGAAAATGATATTCCAAGAAGATACACCTAAGAAACAAACTGCTATAGCCATTTTAATATCTAGGAAAACAGAATTTAAACAAAATCTAATACAAGAGATAGGGAAGGAAAGAAGTTACTCATCACAGTAAAAACCACATTTCAATTATTTGTATCTATGCCTAGAACACAAATATACAAAAACAAAACAACAACATCAATAAGCACTATTGTGGCTTAAATTACATTTTGATCTCCATACACCAATATCAGGTATCTTGGTTTGGGTTTCTATTGCTGTTAAGTGACACCATGCCCAGAGCTACTCTCTTAAAAAATACATGTAGCCAGGCATGGTGTCCCAAACCTTTAATTCCAGCATTCATGGAGGCAGATGCAGTCAAATTTCTGTGAGTTTGAAGCTAGCATGGTCTACAAATGGAGTCCAGGACAGTAAAGATTACACAGAGAAACACTGTTGAAAACAACAACAACAACAACAACAACCCAAGTCCCTACCCCCACAAAATACATTTAATTGGGGTTGGTTTACAGCTTTAGAGGAGTAGTTAATTATCATGATGGTACAAAGCTTGGAGGACTGTAGGCAAACATGGTGGTAGAGAGGTAACTGAGAGTACTCTATCTGGATCTGCAGGGAGCAGGAAGAAATTGCCACACAGGGTATAGTTTAAGTGAAGCAAAGCGAAGCCAAGCAATACAAAGTATAGTGAAGCAATGCAAAGTGTCATCTCTCTCTCTGGAATCTTATTTATATGTTCTCAGAGTCCAAACAAGGATATTTTTCAGCTGGCAAAAACTACTGCCCTTGCACAAGGCAGTTTCCAGCTGGAAAACATCATGAGCCTCTCACAGATCTGTGTTTATCTGACAAAGACCACGCCCCTGTTTTCGGTAGGAATGAAGCATTTCCACATCCCACACTTGGGTTGGAAGCAAAAGCACATTTATAACACAGCTGAGTTTGGAAAGATTCAAAACTTCCACTACAGTAAAATTTCTTAATGAAATTCTTGCAAACTGAATCCAAGAACAGATAAAAAAGTCCATCTTCCATGACCAAGTTTGCTTTATATTAGAGATGCAGGGATAGCTCAGCATATAAAATCATTCATTATATAAACAATCTGAAAAAAAAAAACATGATCATCTCATTAGATGCAAACAATATTTTGACAAAATGCAAAACCCCTTCATGTTAAAAATCCTGGAGACATTTGGGATACAAGGAACATACATAAACACAACAAAGGCAGTTCACAGCATGTCCATAGCCAACATTAACTTCAGTGGAAAGAAACTTATCTGAGGGGTAGAGGAGGGGGAATAGAGAGAAGAGGGAGGGGAGGAAGGACTAGAAGAAGAAGAGGGAGGAAACTATGACAAGGTGTAAAGTTAATAAATTCATTAATTAATTATTTAAAAACAAAAGAAAAAAAGATGAAAATTGATCTACCCCAAGATTTAACATAACACTGTTGGGCTTATACCAAAAGGACACTTCCAATAGGACATTTGCTCAACAATGTTTATTGTTACTTTATTCCTAATAGCCAGAAATAGGAAACAATCTAGACTACAATCTACTCATTATTCAAAAGATGAGTAGGTAACAAAATTTTGGTACAAGATAGAAAATTGCTCACCTCTTTACAAAATTGACATAATTTTTGCAGACAAATGGATGGAACTAAGAAAAATCATCCTATGTGAGGTAACCCAGACTCAAAAATCAATATGCTATGTAGTCATTTAGATTTGGATATTAGCCTTTAATAAATGATAACCAAGGTAAGATCTGTAGACTCAGAGAGGTTAGGCATAGATGAAGGGATTAGAAGGAAACACATAGATCTCCTTGGGATGGGGAAATAGAATGAATTTTATTGTTAGAGTGGGGTTAGGTGAGGGGAACAGAAGGATGGGGATGAGGAGAGATAGGGTTGAAGAAGGGAATGCAGGGAGAAAGTGAGTTAAAATTTAGGGGCATTTGAGGGGCAATAGGGAACTCTAGTACAGAGAAGACTTACTAAAGTATTTGAATGCAATCTTAATGAAGTATTCAAATAATGAGGGAGACAGATAAAAACTGGCCATCTCTTGTCACCAAATGAATCTTTCTGTGTAAGAACTCACTTACATCCAATTGAGCTGTTAGCCAAAGGGGCCCCAAGAAAATCTCCAAACAAGCCATTCTATTGTTCACAAGACAATAGGATGCTCTCTACAAGTCAATAGCAAGGCCTCCTTCATGGAGAGAACAGTCAAAAAACTCAGTGAATTTGACAGGTAGAGGTTATTCCTACATAGAACCTTCACTCCTCTGTTCTACGATTTTGGTATGAAAAGGTACTCTCCAGGGAACTAAAAAAGAAATGTAACAAACCAGTTACAAACTATTTGACCTATAATGCTGCCCCGCCTGTAAAAAATATGCTAGGACAATGACTTAAGGCCCTCTCCACTAGATGGAACCCATACCCGACAATGCTTGGGTGAGCAAGAACCCAAGCCAAGATAGCCAAGAGACCTAAGGTAAAACCAAATATTGACCCCTAAAGGTATTCTACTATATTTATAGATTAGTTCCATATTCAACTGTCATCAGAAAGGCTATCTCCTGATAGAGATAGAAACAAGTACAGAGAACCACAAGTCAGACATTACACACACACACACACACACACACACACACACACACACACACACAGAGAGAGAGAGAGAGAGAGAGAGAGAGAGAGAGAGAGAGAGAGGCAAGAGATCTCAGAACACACAGCTCTATGAGATGGCTCTATCAACTCCCTCCCTTCAGAGCTCATGGAACTCCACAGAAAAAGAGGGAGAAAGAGAGTAAGAGATGGCAGGCTCTGACCTCCTCTCAACCCCCAAGGGAGGGGCAGCCCTGCTAGGCCACAGAGGAAGACTTTGCAGCCAGTCTTGAAGATACCTCATAAAACAGGATCAGATGAAAGGAGAGGAGGTCCTCCCCTGTCAGTGGACTTGGAAAGGGGCAGGGAGATGAGGGAGGGAGGGTGGGATCGAGAGGGAATTAGGGAGCAGGATTCAGCTGGGATACAGAGTTAATAAAATGTGACTAAAAATAAAAATAAAAATAATTAAATTAAAAAAAAGGGAAAGTAAGACAGAGGGACAGGAAGAGGGACTGCCTCTGACATAATCTGATTGGCCTGCTCTTTGATCACCTCCCCCTGAGAGGGGAGCAGCCTTACCAGGCAACAGAAGATGACAATGCAGCCACTCCTGATGTAATCTGATAGACTAAGATCAGAAGGAAGGAGAGGAGGACTTCCCTTATCAGTGGACTTGGGGAGGGGCACTTATGAAGAAGGGGGAGGGAGGGTGAGACGGGGAGGGAGGGTGGGACTGGGAGGGGAGGTGGAGGGGGCTTATTGGGGGATACAAAGTGAATAAAGTGTAATTAATAAAATAAAATTAAAAAAAAGAACAGAGGGACAGTGGAAAATAACGGGAAAACAATATCCTCTAAATCCACTAAGCAAACCTACAATCCTCAAATGAACGCACAAAGACTGAACCAGTAAACATAAGGCATAAATAGGTCTGTACCAGGTTGTCTGTCTAAGTATTATTGATTGCAGCTTAATACTTTTATGGGACTCTTGAATGTGTGAATGAATGGGTTTCAGATCTTGTGCTTTCTCTTGAGTCTCTTTTTCTTTTGTTGTTTTGCCTTCTTTGTGATGGTTTTTATTTTATCTTATTAAATTTTATCTTATTTTTGTTAAAGAGGTTGAATATAAAAAATTAAACCTGGAAAAGGAAAAAAAAGAGGTTTTTCTCTAGTGTGTGTTTTTCACTTATTTGTCAAAAACAAGACATTTGTAAGAGTGGTAAATTATATCTGAGTCTTCAGTTTGTTTCCATTTTTCAACATGTTTTTTTTTTTTTTGCCAACACCAATGCTGTTTTTTTTGTTATATATATGTATATATATATTTCTGTAACATAACTTGAAATCCTTGATAATAATAATTTCAGCATTCTTTTTATTATTCAAGATTTTTCAGGATTGTTTTTTGATCTATCCTGGGATGCTTTATGTTTCCAGATGAAGCTGACCACTGCTTTAAAAAAAAAAATTCCAAGAAGAATTATTGTAGGATTTTGATTTTGATAGGGTTCGTATTGTGCCTCTAGATAACATTTGTTAGCATAAACATTTACAAAATGTTAATTATATTGATCCACACGCAAGGGAGAATTTTGTCTTCTGCTGTTTTCTGTAATTTTCTTTTTTAATTTCTTTTTTTTTGTTTGTTTGTTTGTTTGTTTTTATTTTTTTTAATTTTTTATTTAACTTTTATTAAATACACTTTATTCCCTTTGCATCCCCCCATAAGTCCCTCCCTCCTCCCCTCCCGGTCCCTCCCTCCCCCCCTTTCTGCATGCATGCCTCTCCCCAAGTCCACTGATAGGGGAGGTCCTCCTCTCCTTCTTTCTGATCTTTTTTTTTTTCTTTTTTTGTTCTTCTCAATGCAGTTTATTCAGGAACCTTGGACAATCTTCTGACCCTGGGGAAAGCCAGCCCACAGCTTAAAATAGCCTCTGGGTAGCCGACCCCAGCGTGCCTCGTGGGCAATGCAGATAGGTCCACATACATGGAAGCAAGCCAGATCCTCAGCCTTAGCCAAATATGGAGTTGTTTGTGACAGAGAGCATTAATGTGTTTTTGTTCTTGTTATTGATGTTGTTGTTATTTTTAATAACCCTTTCAGTTGCTTGGTGTGTTGAGAACATAATTCTACCAGGCATACTTTTTCATGTAGATCTTTTCTTCTCAAAATCAAATTTGTTACAAGCTTCTTATTGAAGAGTATTGGGATATAAGAGTTGACTCCATAGCAGATGAGAGTAATAGCGAACTACTTCTGAATATGGTGCCTGTTCTTGAGTGGTTGATAGTGGCTACAATGTCACTCTATTGAAGAAATCTGATTTTCCCTCTCCCAGGAGGTTTAAATGGCTGTTCAGTTGTTAGCATTTACCCTGGTAGCTAGGTTTTTATTCATTTATTCATCCATCCATTCATTCATTCATCCTTTTTTTAAATATAACATAATAAATATGAGATAAAACAAAAAAGACTCTCTCATCAAAGTTGGATAAGGCAAATTAAAGAAGAAAAAAGTCCAAGATTCAGAGACCAACTTGTTCACACATGCAAGAATACCATAAAAACACTAAACTGAAAGCTGTAATATTTATACAAAGGTCTTTGTGTGGACCTGTCCAGACCTTGTGCACACTCATACTGCTTCATATGAACTCAGATGACCTTTGCTCATGTTGACTTAGGGAATCCTGTTCTCTTGGCATCCTCCACTCTCTCTTGCTCTTAACAGTCCTTTGATGGAGATATTACATTTATGGCTGAGTTTTCCAAGGTCTCTTACTCTCTAAATAATGTCTGCCTGGGGGTGTCATATTTGTTATCATCAACTTCAGTAGGAAGCTTCTCTGGTAATAGGTGAACAAACCACTGATATATGAATATAGCAGGATATTATTAGGAGTCATTTTATCAGTGAATTTGTTTTTTGTTGTTGTTTTGTTTGTTTGTTTCTTGTTCTCTAGACCAGCATTACTTGGCTTTACCTCAGTTCCTTGGGCCATCCAATTTCTCATTCTTGGTCATCCGATCATTTTTGTGTATGGGTAATATCTGCACACTGGGCCTTACGTCGATCAGTTATTGGATGGTCACTTTCATAAGCTTTGTGCTACCATTGCCCTAGTATATTTTACAGCCAGTATACCACTGTTGATAAATATTTTGTAGCTGGTATAGTGTTTATGTTTCATTTTGAGAGCATGCATAGTACCTTCTGTACCAAAAACACTAGAACACAGGGTTCTTTACTTTCTATAGACACCAGATCAATATCTCTGCTTTCTTTCTTTTTTTAATTTAATGAATTTAAATTTAATTTAAATTTATTTATTTCTTCACTTTACCTCCCTGTTGCAGCACCTTCCCTTCTCTCCTCCTGCTCCCAATTCCTTTCCCTCCTCCTCTTTGCCTCAGTAAACAAGGGGACTCCCACTCCCTGTAACAATACAACCCTGCACATCAAGTCATCTCAAGACTAAGTGCCTCCGCTTTCATTGAGGCGATACAAGTCAGCCCACCTAGAGGCAAGTGATCTAAAAGCTGTCCCTAGACTCCATGTCATAGACAGCCCTCCCTCCACTTGCTAGGGGAACAGTCCATGGTTGGCGGTTCAGTCTCTGTGAGCTCTCCTAGTCCTCTGTAAGTTGACATTGTTGGTCTTGTGGAGTTTTTGTCTCTTGAGCATCCTTGTATCTTTCCTCACTTAGTTGTGTAGGTGTTATCTTTATCAATGGACCCTTGCTCTCAGTTAGTGGAGAGCAGCCTATGCTTAGCAAGAGCCTAGCTTATTTGGGGACTTCTGTTTGACCTGAGGCAAACAATTCAATCAGATGCAACTCAGTCCTGGTGTTAGAAGCTGTGACAAAAGATGATCAGTTAGGATACTGTCTCCCCACTTATGTGGTGATTTCATTACGACTGTCTTCACGTTTGCACATGAAGACAAAGTTTCTACTATATTAGGTTTCTATTCTACCTGTCAATTGTTCCTTGGTTGTGGTGGGGAGCATAGGTAAAGATCGCTCCCGATAGCTTTAGATAAAATTTATGTTCACTTGTTTGGCTTTTTTTTTTTATTCCTCTATTTTCCTTGGAGGAAATCCATAGAAATCTCCACAGCATTGGGTCTAAAGTCATGTTTCCCACATAATTAATTGTTGAAATAATAGGCAGCTTCATGTGATAACCAAAGGTATCTGATTACTAAGTAAGACATTCTGAATTCTATCAGGGATAACATATCCATAATTTGTGCTACAGACAAATGTTATGATTTGTGAAAAGGTATTCCTGCATATTAATTTTAAATTAATAGTTTTATATGCTCTAAATATCTAAAAGATATTTTCTTATTAAAACAAAATGACCTGTGTGCTGGAATTCATTGTATGTGCATTCACTTAGTGGCTAGTGATAACAATTTAAGATGCATTATAATCACATTAGGCAATTATTTTATAGGGCTTCAATTTGCCACAGGAAGAAACTTGTGGTACTTAATAATGAAATTTGTGGATTTTTTTCTGTTTAACCTCAATTTTTTTTTCATTTAACTCAAGAATTATATTTTCCAAAGATTGAAAAGAAAGTATACAAGTAAAATCATACATAAAATGAGCATATGTATACATAAATACAATAATATAAACAAGTGTCACTAAAGTCAAATATATGGTTATTTTAAATACCCTAGGATCTGATACTAAAAGTAAATGATAAAATTACATTGTAGTATTTCTTGACTTGAAAATTACTTTTGTTCTGTGAATTCTAAGTATAGAAACCATGTAAAATAAATGAAATTTTATTTATTGTTAATGATGACATTTTATTGTAATTTAGAATGAGTTTCAGGAGATGGAGTATGTTATATTTAATATCAACAAAACGTAAATCAAGCTCTGGCAGGTTATAACGAAATTTGAGGGGTTCTAAATCAGTACTACTTTCCAACTCTCAATTTTTAAACTTGGGACAAAGTGAGAAAAATTTAGCTTATAGTTTTTTTTTCAAATTTTATTTATTTATTTTTATTAATTACAGCTTATTCAGTTTGTATCCCCCTGTAGCTCCCTCCTTCCTTCCCTCCCAATCCCACCCTTCATCCCCCTTCTCCACACATGCCTTTCCTCCAGTCCAGTGATAGAAGAGGACTTCCTCTCCTTCCTTCTGATCCTAATATATCAAGTCGCATCAGGACTGGTACATTGTCTTCCTCTGTGGCCTGGTAAGGCTGCTCCCCCATTAGGTGAAGGTGATCAAAGAGCAGGCCAATCAGTTCATGTCAGAGACAGGTCCTATTTTCATTATGTGGAACCCACTTGGACACTGAACTGGCATGGGCTACATCTGTGCAGGGGTTCTAGGTTATCACCATGAATGGTCCTTGGTTGGAGTATCAGTTTCAGAAAACACCCCTGTGTCTAGATTTTTTGGTTCTGTTGCTCTCTTTGTGGAGCTCCTATCCTTTTCATGTGTTACTATCTCCCCCTTCTTTCATAAGATTCCCTGAATTCTGCCCAAAGTTTGACTATAAGTCTTAGTATCTGCTTTGATACCCTGCAGGGTAGAGCCTTTCAAAGGCTCCCCGTGGTAGGCTCCTGTCAAGGATATACATATTAAAATATCTACACCTCAAGAAGCTAATCAAGAAGGAGGATTCTGGCTAAGGTGCTCAATCTCCATTCAAAAAGGCAAAGAGGATGGACAGCTGAAGAGGGAGAAAACAGGGAACAGTACAGGAGCTAATACTTTTTTTTAAGATTTTTTTTATTTCTTTGTATGTATATAAGTACTCTATCTGCATGAACACCTGCATTCCAGAAGAGAGCATTATGTACCTATTTAGATGGTTGTAAGCCACCATGTGGTTGCAGGAGGAAATTGAACTCAGTACCTTTGGAAGAGCAGACAGTGCTTTTAAACTACTGAACAATTAGCTTATACCTTTATTTTTTTAATTTTTTGAGATTATTATATTTTCCCATTTTTGCTACCTTCAAACCCTCTCTTTTAAGCCTTACCCACTCTCCTTTACATTTTAAAACTAATTGCATGCACACGCATGCACACACACATTGTTTAATCTTAATCACTGTTTGAAAATTGCATCCATGCCTGTTTTTAGATGAAATTTATTTTCTATTCTCTATACTCCAATTCATTCTCTAGGCCCTCTAACACTTTTCTCTTACAACGTCGTGTACTCAGTTTTTAAACCCACTGTGTTGGCTTAGTACTTCTTATATGTATATGGTTACAGAAATATATAACACAGCATTCCAAAGACCACATATTTGAAGAGTACTGACTCTCTATCCATAGGAACTATTAATTGTCAGCAGTTTCTGAGGTCTATAGGAGTGAGGGTGGCTTCAGGTGCCCATGTCCCACTCAGGGCATCTTGGCTGGCACAATTCAGGGAAGTTCTTATGTATTTAATTACAGGTGCTG
Source organism: Rhombomys opimus (assembly GCA_010120015.1). Classification (NCBI taxonomy): domain Eukaryota; kingdom Metazoa; phylum Chordata; class Mammalia; order Rodentia; family Muridae; genus Rhombomys; species Rhombomys opimus. The sequence continues at coordinate 50,452 of REGO01001404.1, read as the reverse complement.
TGAGTTTATTTGTTCAATGGCCCTGTGATTGTCATCACACACTGGGTTTCTAAAAACTTTCACTACATCTAACTCTTACAATCTTTGTATACCCTCTTTCACATGCTTTTTAATCACTGAGAGGAGGAGTAGGGGTGTGACAGAAAAATATCATTTAGTGTTGGATGCTACATGATTTCTTACTCTCTACTGTTGGCCAGTTATAAGTTTCTGTACTAAACACTATTTAGTTTTAAAAATAGGCTTTTCTGATAAAGATTGAGATATGTGCTAATTTGCTAAAACAAAGATAAAAGCTTACAGGGCAATTTGTTAAAATGTTTGTTTGCAAAATAATAGTATTAGTGTCCTCTCTTGGTTACACTATTTATTGTGGGGGCAATAAAAGGTTGCAATCAAGATTTTTGTATTTGTGAATATTATAAATAATGAGTGATAATTATATCACTTTATACATTAAAACAAAAAGGTTATATTTGATTAATTTTAAAGAACACATATGCTATTTATATGAACTTATATAAACAGATACACAAATAGAATAACCCTAGGCATTTTCAATAATATCAAAACTATCTAAACACTTTCTTTAAAATATTCAAAGCCTCACAATCTTAAGTATATGTATCTCACTTTGCCACTTAGGTCGTTTCCACGGAAACAACAGCAGGCAATGGGAAACAGAATGTTTATAACTTTGGTATTTCAACTGTGCTTGTCAGGTAAGTGATAGAAATGTCATTTTTTAAAAAAGCACCTGCCGTTTTTGGTTTCCAACAATTTTGTAGAATATGGTATTTTAGCTTCTGAAAAGTTTAACTTTATAATGTTTCTATATAAATCATAACTATGCCTGCCTTTTAGAGCAGCTTAATCACTCTGTCTAACCTGGAAAATTACTTTCCACATAATATTGCTCATTTAGGGTAATCGTATTACAATGGTCTCCAGAAATCTAAAGGCACACTGAGGACGTTATCATAGAAACTTTTCTCATGTGGCACAGGACTTGGAAAAAAAAATTGACCCCAGACACTTTATGATATGTACATTTTGATATGCCTATTGATTAAAGAAGCTCCTGTCTCCTTGGGGTGAATTGTTAACCTAGGCTTCATCTCAGCAAATAACACCATAGTAATGGGGTAGTCCCATCTGCCTCATACTAATCTACAAATATAAATATCTGCCTTGGTGAACCAGTGACATAGTGTTTCACATAGTTCTGTCCCTGATAGGACAAAGGTTACCAATTCCCTATATTTCAAAGCCTGGCTAAGTACTTAGAAGACAGAAATCATAACTGTTCATCTATAATATAACCTTTCTATTGATAGGTTTAGATATTTTCCAGTGCCCAAATATTTTGGATGATAGACAAGTAAATTAAAGATGATAACCAATGGAAAATAAAGATATGTTGCAGATAAAGTTTTTAAGTTCATACTTGAAGCACAAGAAACATCGCAGGTTTAAGAAAATTAATGACATTTCTAAAATACTATGTCCCTTATATTTATGTAAGGATCACAGAAAAGGTCTCATGTAAAACGTAAGAACTTCAGCATTACAAAATACACTCAACATCTATAATTTTTATCTTTTTATCATTTATTATTTATTATGATTTATTCACTTTGTATCCTGGTTGCAGACCCCACTCTATCTCCTCCCAGTCCTACCCTCTCTCTCTCTTCTCCTCCTATGCCCCTGCCTGAGTCCACTGATAGGGGAGGTCCTTCTAAACATACTATCTTACCCTAGCCAATCAGGTCTCATCATGACTGGATGCATCCTCTTCCTTTATGGCCTGGCAAGATTGCACCCCGAGAGGGAGGTAATCAAAGAGCCAGCCACAGATACCAGGTCAGAGACAGCCCCTGCTCACCTTACTAGGGAACTCATAAGGAGACTGAGCTGCCTATGGGCTATATCTTGCAGGGGTTCTAGGCTCTTTATGTATATTCCTTGGTTGGTGTATCTGTCTCTGCAGTCCTCCTGGCCCCAAATATTTTGGCTCTGTTGTTCTCCTTGTGAAACACCTGTTTCCTCCATGTCTTTCTATCTACTGCTTCTTCCATAAGATTCCCTGCACTCCGCCCAAAGTTCAGCTATGAGTCTCAGCATCTGCCTTGCTACCCTGCTAAGTAGAGTCTTTCAGAGGCCTTCTGTAGTAGGCTCCTGTTCTGTTACCTGTCTTCTCTAGCTTCTTATGTCTATATTCTTTGCAATTCTGAATGAGGATTAAGCATCTTCCAAAGAACTCCTGTGGAGGTATCTCCATGCCTGATTTCAAGCTGTACTATACAGAAACAGTAATAAAATTCATGGTACTAGCATAGAAACAGAGTAGTGGATCAATGGAATAGAATCGAATACCCAGAAATAAACTCACACACATGCGGAAATTTGATTTTTGACAAAAAAAAATACAAAACCATACATTGGAAAAAAGAAAGTATCTTCAACAGATGATACTGGTCTAACCGGAAGTCTACATGCAGAAAATTGCAAATAGATACACACATATCACCCTGCACAAAAGTAAAGTCAAAGTGGATCAAAGACCTCAACATAAAACCAGACACACTAAATCTGTTAGAAGAAAAAGTGGGGAACAGCCTTGAACTCATTGGCACACTCATTTGACACACTGCTAGGTAGTGTCTTTCAGAGGCCTTGTGTGGTAGGTTCCTGTCCTGTTACTTGTTTTTTCCTGTTTCCAATGTCCATCCCATTTGTCTTTCTGAGTGAGGATTGATCATCTTACCTCGGGTCCTCTCTCTTGTTTATGTTCTTTAGGTGTACAGATTTTAGTACATTTATCCCATCTTATAGGTCTAGTACCCACTTATATGTGAGTATATACCATGTGTGTCTTTCTGCTCCTGGAATATCTCACTCAGGATGATCTTCTCTAGATCCCACCAATTGCCTGCAAATTTCATGATTTCCTTGTTTTTCATTTCTGAGTAGTATTCCATTGTGTAAACGTACCACAGTTTCTGTATCCATTCCTCAATGGAGGGACATCTGGGTTGTTTCCAGGTTCTGACTATTGCGAATAAAGCTGCTAAGAACATGGTTGAACAAATGTCCTTGTTGTGTACTTGAGCTTCTTTTGGATATATGCCTAGGAATGGTATAGCTGGATCTTGAGGAAGCAGTATGCCTAATTGTCTGAAAAAGCGCCAGATTGATTTCCAAAGTGGTTGTAAAAGTTTACATTCCCACGAGCAATGGAGGAGGGTTCCCTTTTCTCTACAACCTCTCCTGCATGTGTTGTCATTTGAGTTATTCACCTTAGCCATTCTGATGGATGCAAGGTGAAATCGCAGGGTCGTTTTGATTTGCATCTCTCTGATGGCTAAGGATGTTGAACATCTCTTTAAGTGTTTCTCTATATGAATTCTCTGTTTAGCTCTGTACCCCATTTTTTAATTGGAATGTTTGCTTGTTATTTATTTATTTTAACTTTTTTGGGGGGGTACACTGTTTTCTTGTTTTCTGTTTGTTTTTTAATGAGTGAGAGAAGAAAACAGCGTGGATTTAGGAGGATCAGGGAGGAGACCGTGGAGGAGAAAAGCATGATCAGAATGTATCTTCAATAAAATGTTTTTAATTTTTAATTTTAATTTTTTAATTAATTATACTTTATTTACTTTGTATCCCCCATAGTTCCCGTTCTCCTCTCTTCCCAATCCTTCCCTTCTTCCTCCTTCTCCAGGCATGCTCCTCCACAAGTACATTGGGAGGGGAGGTCTTCTTTTCCTTCCTTCTGATCCTAGTCTGTTAGGTCTCATCAGGAGTGGCTGCATTGTCTTCCTCTGTGGCCTAGTAAGGCTGCTCCCAACTCAGGGGGAGGTGATCAAAGAGCAGGAGAATCAGTTCATGTCAGAGACAGTCTCTGTTCCCATTACTATAGAACCCACTAGGAGACTGAACTGTCATGGGCTACATCTGTGCAGGGGTTCTGGGTTATCTCCATGCAGGGTACTTGGTTGGACTATCAGTCACAGCAAAGACCCATGTGCCCAGATTTTTTAGATCTGTTGATATCCTTGTGGAGCTCCTGTCCCCTCTGGGTCTTACTAACACCCACTTCTTTCATAAGATTCCCTGCAATCTCCTCAAAGCCTCAGCCATAAGTCTCAGCATCTGCTTTGATAGTCTGCAGGGCAGAGCCTTTCAGAGGCCCTCTATGGCAGGCTCCTAACTTGTTCCCTGTTTTCTCCTTCTTCTGATGTCAATAAAAATTCGTCAATAAATAAAAATTTGTCAATAATTTTTTTTCAAAAAACTATGTGGCAGTTTCCGCCCAACAGCCTAGAGAAAACTAGGCAAGCAGTAGAAGAGCTACTGCTTTTCTTGTTTGTAAAATTAAAGAAGAAAAAATAATTAAGTTTATTTTTCATATTTTCAGTAATTTTCCTGTGGTAAATTCTTGATTTAAATGTCAAGATATGCATACTACTTATAGCTAATTATAACAGATTTATAAATTGGGTATCATATTTTCATTAACTTTTCCAAGATTGTTTAGCCAATATTTTCCACATGATGTCTGTTAATTAAACAGAAGTAAATTCTGACAATGTAAAGACATATCTCTTCTCTGGAGGAGCTCCATATACCATAAAATACGGAGTTTTACAAACAATTTCTTTCACCCAAGAGTAAGTCATCGACTTACCTCATTGACTCCAACGAAACAGGCTTCAAGGGAAAAATTCATGTCCAAGGCAGTACAGTAGACTGTACCACTTATTCAATGCATCTTCAAGACAGGTTATGGGAGCATCTTATTTGTCAAAATGAAGACAAAAAGTATAAGAAAAAGCATAAAATATCAGCAACATTGGGGTTTCAGAAATTTTATTTGCCATTTCAAAAAGTGTTATTTCTAAAATAAAATAATTTGGCTATAAAGTTACAGCACTATATTTTAATAATATTACTGGAAAGTGAAACTACAATCCAGGCATCTTTTGGCCACACACTTCATGCACAAACTGCACATAAAATGTTTTACACTTGATAATTTAAATTGATATTCTGTCTTGGATTGATAGGACTAAGCGGCAGCATCTTTTCTGTCTTCCACCGGTTAAATTCCAATGGCTTAATCACAGCAGTGTATTGTCATCTTTTAAATTTTATATTGAACATGTTGGGGCAAATATTTGTACATTATTCTGAAGACTACAATATACAAAGCTCTGTCTTTTCAGAACTCAACTAATGTACAGGAGATGCTGTGACATCACAGTTAAAACTCAAATTTTATAGGCAAAGAACAGCAAGTTTTTTTTAGCTTAAGAGATATATTTCAGAGGGTGACTTGAGTTAGATGCCTTTCTTCTGCATTAACAAAATACTGAATCCTGGCAACCATGGAAGCTCTAAGAACGCCACAGGTAGAGAGTGACATCCCACAAGTCAAATGAATTCTCCTCTATTATGCAGACATTAATTATCTGCTGCTGTGATACCAGTGGTAGAGTGATTTCCATTATCACTTAAGATGCTAGTGTAGAGATGCAAAACTAAACCTAAAACAATGCGATTCCTCACATCAAAAAATACAGAAAAAAATTTAATTATTTGATGGTATGAGTTAATGTATTTGACAAAGGAACGTGGAAGTCATTTTGTTATAGGAAAGAAGCCTTGTTAAAGAAAAAGAGGGGAAGGGTCCTAACATATTTAAACAAACAAACAAACAAAATCATTTCTATAGAAGTTGCAGCCAGTCCTGAAGATACCTGATAAAACAGGGTCAGATGAAAGGGGAGGACATCCTCCCCTATCAGTGGACTTGGAAAGGGGCAGGGAGGAGATGAAGGAGAAAGGGTAGGACTGGGAGGGAATGAGGGAGTGGGATACAGAGTTAATAAAATGTAACTAAAGTAAAAAAAAAAAAAATAAGTGCTCTTATTTGCTCAGTATTTTAATGTTCAAAGATGCATAATTCATGAATAAATTTTTCAGATGTGTATTAACTTCATATCCCTCTGTAATTTTAATAAACTGCCAAAACGATAAATGTATTTTAATAGCAGGAATGCTAAAAAGAAAGCCTAAGTTGATATACATTAAAGGAAGATGATTTTGCTGTCTGTAAAAACAGGCAATTAACAAATGAGCATATAGAACATAGTATCAATCCTTTTAAATCTAGAAGGGTAATGTTTTCAGTATGTAATCAATCAAAAAACTGTGTTCTCTAATCAACGACTTTCTCATAAAGTCTTCCTATTGAAAAAGAAAGGAGAATATTAATATTTGTACCATATTGTTAAAGTACTTTGTTTACATATGCATACACTCAATAAATAATGTATACATGAACATGTATATGAAAACAAACATACATATTTAGATTTATTTCATTTTGTTGCTATAGCTGCAAGTATTATTTTGACTCCATATCTAATGTCATCAATTTAAGGCTATTTAACCTAAATTATAACAACATTATAGGTCACTATTCATTTGAAGTAAGTTAAGTTCATCTCACACATTGTTTTGGAATGAGTTTTAGGAAGTTAATTTTTGAAATTTGCAAATAAAATATACGGAACACTATATGACTCAGTAGAAGTGTGTGTTTGTGTGTACATGTCTATTTCTGTAGCAATAATTAAAGAAGGGGTTTTGAATTTGCATACAGGAGAAGTTGCACTGATGAGAGGGAGGAATGGGAACGATTTGATAAAAATGTATTTATTTGGGCTGGGTTTAATCCAAGCACTTGAAGAGGCAGATGCTGGGAGATCTCTTAGAGCTCAGGACCAGCCTAGTCTAGAAAGTGAGTCCAGGACAGCCAAGGCTACACAGAGCAACCCCACCTTTCCACCCCCCTCTAGAGAGCCTAGAGATTGGTGGTGAGGTTTCCACAGTGTGCATGCAGTAATGCAAACTTAAAACAGTTAAAATGGTAAACTTTCTATTTTGTATACATTATCATACTTCTACAAAGTCTGAAACCAAGTTTATAGCCTGTGTCCTTACCAGATAAAGTGAGATGGCAGTCAACAAAATAGAACAACCGGGCTAAAGCCTAGACAAAAAGGATTGACTTGCAGGCACTGATTCTAAAATGGATAAATTCACTAAAAGAAAATTCTAATACTTCTGCAAACACATCATTTCTTGCTTTATACTTATTTCATCACACCTTGTTAGATTGCTGCAAATATTTATACATTTAATGGTCACCTGATAAAATTGATTTCATCTTCAATTATAACATTTCTGGAATTGAAATTCCCAAAACATTCCATCCTCTGTGATCTTCCAAAATCAATTTTCACATTCTAATGAAGCAAAGACTTTAGATTGCCTTTATTTATATTATTATAAACAGGCCGAGACACTTCTGAATTTCAGTTACTTCAGACTTAAATCAACATAAAATATAGTTAGGGAATTGAATCAATGCCTTTTCTTCATTAAGCTGCTAGCCAAATTTTCTCATTCACATTTCAACTACATAAGGTACTTTATTTCTTGTACTCATCACTAATCAGAAGGTTGTTTATAAAATTTGTTATTAATTTGATTTGGACCTAATTTTCTTTGCAACCTGAATGAAAAGAGTGTAGTAAAACTGAAGTGTTATATCTGGAATTATATGGAATTTCTTGGCAATTTTTCACTAACTTCTTTCTAAATGTGACAATAAACAATGTTAAGATGATTTCTGAATATACATGAACAGCTGAAAAGCTTCTTAAAGAAAGCATGTTTCATTTTTTAAATTTCAGTTGCTTTTATTTTTGAGACTGAGATAAAAAATATTCACATTCATGTTAATTTTTCTCAGTGCATTTATTAATTTAGCTCATTTATTCGTTTTGTAAAACTAATGTGGTAGTTAGATGACTAATCAAAAAAATGTTTCTGTCAGGATAAATAGGGCTTTGCTGAATTGAATTGCATCCTTCTGAATTTAAGCATTTCCAAGTTCACATGTTTAAAACTGTCTAATAGAACTGCTGTTACAGGTGATAGAGAAAAGACAGGGAAGAAAACTGGGCCTTACACTGAAGGTAGCTGATGATGACTCTTACGGCTGATGGTGAAGAATTTAGACACTTGTTACAAAAAGGAGATACTGCCAAGAATACTCACAAATGGCTATAAACAAACAAACAAACAAACAAAAAATGATTTGCCCTTGAAGCAAATCTTAAATTTCCAAATTCAGTAATAAGACTTTAGGATAACCATAAAACCTACAGACCAAAAATCCATTCACATTGCACAACAGGAAGTCAAGATGGCCAGGAGGGTGTTGCATTAACTACAATGCAGCTTTGGCACTGATTTAAGTATCATAATAGGAGTCATTATGTGAGCATCTCTAATGATATATCACCAATGAAGAATCTTGATATTGTTTCCTCAGAGTATAGATCTAGCCTTGGCCACACTGCAGGTACTTCACACTTCTCAAATACCTTACACACCAACTCCGGAGTTTTATTTGGTAAGCTATATTCATTCAACTTTTTTTTTAAAGGACTTTTTTTTAATTTTAATTTTTTATTTTTTTATTTTTCTTTTTTAATTACACTTTACTCACTTTGTATCCCCCTCAAGGTTCCCTTCCTCCTCCCATCCCAATCCCTCCCTTCCTCCACCCTCTGCCTGCATACCCCTCCCCAAGCCCACTGATAGGGGAGGACTTCTTTTTCTTTCTTCTGATCCTAGTCAATTAGGTTTCATCAGGAGTGGCTGCACTGTCTTCTTCTGTGGCCTGGTAATGCTGCTTTCCCCTCAGGGGAAGGAAATTAAAGAGCAGGGAATCAGTTCATGTCAGAGACAGTCCCTGTTCCAATGGAACCCACTTGGATACTGAACTGCCATGGGCTACATCTGTGCAGGAGTCTTAGGTTATCTCCATGCATAGTCCTTGTTTGGAATAGCAGTGTCAGGAAAGACCCCTGTGCTCAGAAGTTTTTGGTTCTGTTGCTCTCCTTATGGAGTTCCTCTCCTCTCCAGATCTTACTATTTCCCACTTCTTTCCTAAGATTCCCTGCACTCTGTCCAAAGGTTGCCCATAAGTCTCAGTATCTACATTGATAGTCTGCAGGGCAGAGATTTTCAGAGGTCCTCTGTGTCAGGCTCCTGACTTGTTTCTTCTTTTCTCCTTCTTCTGATGTCCAGTCTCTTTGCCTTTCTGGATAGGAATTGAGCATTTTAGCAAGAGTCCTCCCTCTTGATTAGTTTCTTTAGGTATACAGATTTTAGTAGGTCTATCCTATATTATATGTCTATATGAGTGAGTATATACTGTGTGCATCTTTCTGCTCTGTGATAGCTCACACAGGATGATCTTTTCCAGATCCCACCATTTACCTGTAAATTTCATGATTTCCTTGGTTTTTATTGCTGAGTAATATTCCATTGTGTAGATATACCATTCCTCCACTGAGGGACATCTGGGCTGTTTCCAGCTTCTGGCTATTACAAATAAGGCTGAGACAAACATGGTTGAGCAAATGTCCTTATTGTGTACTTGAGAATTATTTGGATATATGCCTAGGAGTGATATAGCTGGATCTTGAGGAAGCACTATTCCTAGTTGTCTGAGAAAGTGTGAGATTGCTTTCCAGAGTGGTTGTACAATTTTACATTCCCACCAGCAGTGGAGGAGGGTTCCCCTTTCCCCACAACCTATCCAGCCTGTGTTGTCTCTTGAGTTTTTGATCTTAGCCATTCTGATGGCTATAAGGTGAAATCTTAGGGTCGTTTTGATTTGCATTTCCCTGATGGCCAATGAGGTTGAGCATTTCTTTAAATTTTCTCTGCCATTCGATATTCCTCTGCAGAGAATTCTCTGTTTAGCTCTGTATCCCATTTTATAATTGGATTACTTAAATTTTTGCTGTTTAACTTCTTTAGTTCTTTATATGGACTAAAATTGGACCTCAATGACAAAAATAGCAAAAGGCCTACACATACATGGAAACTTAACAACTTGCTTCTAAATGATAGCTGGGTCGGAGAAGAAATAAAGAAAGAAATTAAAGACTTCCTAGAATTCAATGAAAATGAAGGCACAACATACCCAAATTTATGGGACATAATGAAAGCAGTGCTAAGAGGAACGTTAAAAGCACTAAGTGCCTTCAAAAAGAAATTCGAAACATCTCATGCAAGCAACTTAATGGCTCACTTAAGAGCCCTAGAAAAAAAAGGAGCAGACACACCAAAGAGGAATAGATGAATGGAAATAATCAAACTCAGGGCTGAAATCAATCAATTAGAAACAAATAAAACAATTCAAAGAATCAATGAAACCAAGAGCTGGTTCTTTGAGAAAATCAACAAGATAGACAAACCCTTAGCCAAGCTAACTAAAAGGCAGAGAGACACCATCCAAATCAACAAAATCAGAAATGAAAAGGGGAACATAACCACAGACACTGAAGAAATCCAAACAATAATTAGGTCTTACTTCCAAAGTCTATATGCCACAAAATTTGAAAATCTAAATGAAAGGGAAAATTTTCTTGACTGATTCTACATGCCAAACTGAATCAAGACCAGATAAACCAATTAAATAGTCCTATATCTCCTAAGGTAATAGAAGCTGTCATCAAAAGTCTACCAGGCAAAAAAAGCCCAGGGCCAGATGGTTTCAGTACCGAATTCTACCAGACCTTCAAAGAAGAGCTAATACCAATACTCTTCAAACAATTCCACAAGATAGAAAGATAAGGAACACTAAGAAACTCATTATATGAAGCCACAGTCACCTTGGTACCTAAACCTCACAAAGACCCAACAAAGAAAGAGAATTTCAGGCCAATCTCCCTCATGAACATTGATGCTAAAATACTCAACAAAATACTTGCAAACCAAATCCAAGAATACATCAAAGACATCATCCACTACAACCAAGTAGGCTTCATCCCAGGCATGCAGGGGTGGTTCAATATATGGAAATCCATCAGTGTGATCCACCACATAAACAAACTGAAGGAGAAAAAACACATGATCATCTCCTTAGATGCTGAAAAGGCATTTGACAAAATCCAACATCCATTCACATTTAAAGTATTGGAGAGATCAGGGATACAATGTACATACCTGAACATAGTAAAGGTGATATACAGCAAGCCTATAGCCAACATCAAACTCAATGGAGAGAAACTTAAATCATTCCCACTGAAATCAGGGACAATGCCAGGCTGTCTACTCTCTCCATGTCTTTTCAACATTGTTCTTGAAGTCCTAGCTAGAGCAATAAGACAACTGAAAGAGATCAAGGGGATACAAATTGGAAAAGAAGTCAAAGTATCACTATTTGCAGATGATATGATAGTATAACTGAGTTTCCCCAAAAACTCTACCAGGGAAGTCCTACAGCTGATTAACACCTTCAGCAATGTGGCTGGATACAAAATTAACTAAAAAAGAAACAATCAGTAGCCTTCCTGTATACAAAGGACAAAAGGGCCTAGAAAGAAGATAGGGAAACAACACCCTTCACAATAGCCATAAAGGACATAAAGTACCTTGGTGTGAACCTAACCAAGCAAGTCAAAGACTTGTATGAAAAAAATTTCCAGTCTCTGAAGAAAGAATTAGAAGAAGATATCAGAAGATGGAAAGATTTCCCATGCTCATGGCTTCGCAGGATTAATATAATAAAAATGGCCATCTTACCAAAAGCAATCTACAGATTCAATGCAATTCCCATCAAATTATCAATACAATTCTTTACAGACCTTGAAAGAAAAATTCTCTCACCTTCATATAGAACAACAAGAAACCGAGAATTGCTAAAACAATTCTCTACAGTAAAAGATCTTTAGGAGGTATCACCATCCTTCATCTCAAGCTGTACTATAGAGCAACAATACTAAAAACTGCATGGTACTGGCATAGAAACAGACTGGTAGGTCAATGGAATCAAATAAAAGACCCTGACATAAATCCACACACTTATGGACACCTGATTTTTGACCAAAATGTCAAAACCATTCAATGGAAAAAAGACAGCATCTTTAACAAATGGTGCTTGTCTAACTGGATTTCTACATGTAAAAAAAATGAAAATAGATCTATACTTATCACCCAATCAACCTTTAAGTTTCCATATTGAAATATTGAGACAAGAGCTTTCCTCCCCACTGAATAATTAAAATCTTCCCAGCAGCACCCCAACAATCATTTGATTTTTTGCTGGATGTGTGTGTGAGTTTCTGTGTGTGTTGTAGACACATATCTATCAATGAACAAACCACTGAGCATTCGGGGTCCAAAACTCAATGTCAGATTTTTTCTTTTATTACTTTCTACAAGTAATTTCACAGCAAACCAAATAATTTGTTTTTGTCGAAATAATACATTTGACTATATATATCATCTTTCACTTATCATTTACACACACACACACACATACACACACACACACACACACACGAGGGCATGCATGAACCATGGCACACATGTGGAGGCCAGAAGATAACTTGCAGGAGTCAGTTCTTTCTCTGCACTATACAGATCCTGGGGATGGAATCCACAGCACTTCATTAGACCATATCTACATTTTTTAATAGGCATGTCAAGAATGCTCGGTTGAATTTTCAGAATTAATGGATATCCAACAAAAAAATCCAACTTCATCAGAACTTACTGGTGTATAACTATGTACACTTCCAACACTGTTCAAATTAACAGATGCCAAACTCTTGTCTGAGAGACTGTTGTTAAGGCTGCTTCGATGGCTATCACTACCATCCTGATCAGTGTTGTATAGTGTTACCTGGAATGACAGAAAAGCAATATACCTCAATACATAGCTCCTTCAATGAAGAGGATTGTAAAGTAGCGTTACAAAATCACAACTGAGCCTACAGCAAGAAACAAAATGCCAGTGGCCTTTCCTTCAGTTTCTGTGTCAACTTCATGTTCAAATGTTAATTCCTTGTTCACCATGAAACAGTTTTCTTACTACTCTCAATCTGAAGTACATGACTATCTAAAACCTAAACTAAATTTAGCAGGTGTAATTAATAAACATTTAATATCAGAAGGTAATAAAAACTCTATCACATGCAGTTTTATACACGGTGTATGTGTCAATATATGGATACAGTGTGCTCCCTTAGGCAACATCAGAGGCACCATGTGTCTCTGATACTAAAAACATCTACTCACAAAACCATAGATATGTGACACAATTTTTTTTTAAATTGGCATATCTGGCCTAGTAAAAATTATACCATAATTTTATTTTGTTAATTTAAAATAGCCGTTAATGCAACTACATGTTAACATTAAATTTTTCATTCCAGTAAACAAGTGAAGATGAAGAGTGGTGTCTACATGTTTCTAACATCTTGAAGTCTGGCTGGATGGGAAACAGCAAGCGTATAAGCACAGAAAACATGAAATTCTCATGTAACTGTTTTTGATACATCAAAACATTTCAAGTATCATGTTTTAAAAAACTTAAGTTACAATATGGAAGGAGAAACCATGGCTAATAACTTTATACTCAGTTAAAATCTACTGTTCTATCTTGTACTTTGAACTAATCATTTACCTACACATAATGTTATGGTACCATCTAGAAAATAATGATTTAAGTGACTAAGTGTTGACATATTTCACTATGTAACATAAAAAATAAATAAAACTGCATCTGTTGACCCCAACCTCACTAATGTCTTAAAGCTAGCAGAGTCATTGTAATGGGGGCTCCTAAAATTCTAAGTGTTTCTTGTTTGTGTGAAAGCTCAGATTTTACTACAAGAGCCAGCTAATGCTGGCTGTTTACCTCGAAGCAGCAGAATCACTGTATTCATTACTAAAAAATTATTTGCCAATACTCAAGTTTAAACTATCAGTTGTTCTTTCGGGTGAAAACAGTAATCCATGAACACAGTAACTTCCAACTCAACCAAACATGCTTTTCTTTGAGACACTCTACTCAGCACACAGAATTGTTTTGCATTTTCCCCAAGAAATACTAAACAGACATGTGCCTTTTTAATAAAACTTTTTCCTGTTTTACCAAAGTAAGCCTAGTTTTAAGTTTTGTTTAGCTTGAGATCTGTGGCAGCAATCTGTGGCAGCAAATAATACTAGTACAGAGGGTGTCACTGCCGCAATTAAATACCAGTAGCTAACGTTACCCACCTCTGGTTTTGGCACGACAATGAAAATACAAATATATGCTACTGTGAAGGCAGTTTTGACCTCAACGAACTCACCACAAAGGACTGAGTTACTCTGACATCCACAGATAACACTACCTTAGTTTCCCCACTGCTGCTCCTCCTAACCGCCCATGTCAGAAGCCACTCTCATCTCCTGTTTCACTATATGGACATCTACCACTAACAGGCTTTCCCAAGTTGGAATCATTTATAGTTACTTTTTCAGAAAGCCTTGTTTCCTGTTGCATTATCTGCTCTAAATATTATTGCCTTCCTCTGATTAAAAATATTTTTATTTGATTGAGAACTTTATAATTTAGACTTAAGATCTATCTAAAACTGATTTTTCTACGCAGAAGATGATTTTTTCTTGTACACTTATTGAAGACATTGCTGGATTTGTTTTTAGTCTGTCTAGGTCTTATGTTAGTGCCACAGTTTTCTTTATAGTAAGCTTTCTCTTGTTTAAATACTAAATCCTTATTTGTGTGTGTATGTGCACATACGCACGTGTATGCACACGCAGGCCAGAGTACCACAGGTGCAAAGCTCAGCAATAACATCCACCTCTTTGTGACAGTGATTCTCACTAACCTAGAGTTTACCAACTAGGCTAGACTGCCTGGCCCCTGATGTAGGGATCTTCCTTTTTCCACGTCCTCAGTATGTGGGTTTCACACTGCCATGTTAAACGTCTTTACAAGGGTTCTAGGATTCACTCCGGCACTTGTCTTTGCAAGGCACTATGGCTTGGATATGACATGTCCCCCACAGATTTACATGTTTAACACTAGGTTCCTAACTGGTACCGCCATTTGAGAAGGTTGTGAGGCCTTCGAGGGTGTGAACCTTGAAATTCTACAGTGTTGCACATATATATATATATATATATATATATATATATATTACTATATATATTACTATATATATTACTATATATATTATATACTATATATACTATATAGTATATATGCTACATGTGATATACACTTACTATGACAATATAATATACTATATGTGCAATATGTAACATTATATTATAGATTTTATATAAATTCTATATATAAACTTGTATCAAATTTATTGTCTCAACAATAAATTTTTGTATATACACATACATATATATGTGGGTATATATAGTTAAAATTCATGGTAGGTGGCTTAGTAGATAAAAAGCTTGCCATATAATAATGAGAATGATAGTCTTGATTGCAGCTCCTCCATGATGGCCAAGTGGAGCTATTTGCTTGTAACCAGTGCTGTGAGAAAAAGAAACACCTACATTAATTGAAATAAGTTACAGAACACTTACCTAACTTGTAGGAATTCATAGGTTATATTTCCAGTGTAAAAAGAGATAAAAAGGAGTTGGAATGGCTGCATTGTCATCTTCTGTGGCCTGGTAAGCCTGCTCTTCCCTCAGGGGGAGGTGATCAAAGAACAGACCTATAGATTATGTCAGAGGCAGTCCCTCTTCCCATTACTATGTAACCCACTTGGACACTACACTGCCATGGACTACATCTGTGCAGGTGTTCTAGGTTATCTCCCTGCATGGTAATGCCTCTTACAAATGTCTTATGGGAGATGGAAGAAGCCAAGTGCACTAGAGTGAAGTAACCATTAGATAAATATCACAGAAGAGGTTGGCATCAGGGTTACCAGAGGAGGATGACCCCTCTGTAGAGATAAAGGATTTTACAATGTGAATATACAATACGCATGTATTGGTTACTTTTTCTGTCACTGTGATAAAACATTCTGAATAAAAACAGTTTAGAGAGGACAAAAAAAAAAAAAAAAA
>REGO01001403.1:73122-86727 GCA_010120015.1 Rhombomys opimus | reverse complement strand
CTATAGATACAGTCAAGAGATTAGAAACAGCTCTCCAAATTTGTTTCTTGGTTAGTATCATCTTACTCCAACTTCATTGCTTAGAGACATCTTAACCCGGCTAGTCTCCTATGCAGTTATGTGGGAATATGGCTGTCTGTTTATCAGGAACAGCCTTCCCCAGGGTTAATATCCTAACAGTGTTTCTTTTCTTTTCTTTCTTTGTGGCTGCAAAGAATAGACATTTAAGTTATCTCCACTGATGGCAGAATGAAGACTCAACTTTAATCCAAGTGACTCACCCAAAGAAGAGCAAACTGGGGAGGCTATAGAGGCATCATGACGAGATGCCTGTGTCACCCTTGCCTTTCACCCTGACTGCCTATTCTTCAAATCATTTTCTTTTTACAGTCTGACCTTCCCCTCCCCCCTTTTTTGTCATGACCTGTGCTCATCCCAGTTTCTGACTTGACATCGGCTCACACACTGATGAGCAAAGAGTAATGTGGCATGTCCCCAGCACTGAGGTGAGTAGAGCTCTGACTGAGAGGAATCAGAGACTAAAAGGAGAACACTTTTAGAATGTGGGGAGAAATAACAGAAGTGAGACCTGGATAGCAGGGGACTAACAATGTCTGGGGTTTTACATAAAGTCCATTCATAGAGACACAAAGAAATGAATATTTTGGGCACAGCTGAGTTTTCTGACTAAAACTCAAACCAACTGCTGAGCAAATTCTATAAAATGGGAGTTCTACATACATTAAACTTATTCTTTTAGAGAGGACCATCTGTCATGTGAAACAAAGTGTTAAGTATTCACCTAATCTATGCGAACTCATATGAACCTTGAATGGTCTGCATAGAATATTAAATTTTAATGGACATACTCTTACTTTCAATTAGTAAGTTCATGTGTCTGCTTAATAATGGGTCTCAGTTTTTTATTAAAAAATCTAGAGCATGCCACCTTTTCTGGCAGCTTTCCAAAAACGTGTTGTCTTATTCTTAGTTCTAAAGTGCCCAGGGCATCAATTAATTCTCAACTAGCTCTTTAATAATCCTCTCAGAACTCAACAACAAAACACTCTATTATCACGATGGGATGATACATGGTTACAGATAATATGAGGGGCTATCCTGTTTCTCGAGGATTAAAGTCAAAGTAATTTATGATTTTGTCCAAGGAAAACATAATAAATATGTATTTTTCATACATGAGATGGTGAAATGAAGCGAATGAGCGTTGGAATTGAGCATCAAGTGGATGTCAGAGAACAGAGCCACAATAATTACGCAGCAATGTAAAACAGTGGTTTAGCATTCTGACGGGTTTTGAGAATGGTGCTGCCATAGCTGGAGTGTGAAGATCTCTGCGTCGGGAGGCTGCTCTGGACATGTGGCCCTCTGGAACCTGGCCTACCAGGGATTTGCTTAATTATTTGATTGAGATCTTGAACAGCCAAGCCTCAGGTGCATAAGTGGGCCTTTAATACAGGTCACATATGAGTATTTATACTTCTGTTCTGATGGCAAAATCAACACCAACAACGACCAAAATACCTGATATAGCCCCTTTTCGATTCTTTTCCCCTTGAGCAATGTAGACTCTCCCCAGTTAGCATTTTCAGCCTTCAACTGCTTTGTCTGAACACAATTACCATATTCTTATAAAAAGAGGAAGAGGTAGGAGTGAAAGGGAGCGGAAAGCCAGGCTCATTTGCAGTTTATAAATCCAAATATTAAAAGATTTGAGGGCCAGGGAGACTTCAGTGATGGCTTAGAGAAGTGCTTGCTATGCAATCATGAGGACCTGTGTTCGGGTGTCTAAGACACACAGAAAGTGCTGAAACTGCAGAGCTGGGAGGCTAGCTGTATCTGTCAGCTTTAGACTCAGTGAACAATGCTGTAAATCCTGCCTCCCAAAACAAGGGGGAGTATGGCAGAGGAAGATAACTGACATTGCTCTCCAGCCCCACACCCTTCTACACATTTACCCGCCCACAAATGCACACTCGTGCCCGCCCGAACATACTCATTCTGAGTATCAGCCAGTTACAATTGTCTTCTAACACTTATTGTCTATCTAATCCTGCTCCGAAAAGGTACCCTGGCCTTCTTAACCAAGAAGAAAAGTATGACAACCATCAGCAGGCTAGGATGGACTATTCTAATTGACCTAAGCTTCATCCAGTGAAATACATTGACAAAGTGAAACCCATTCTCAGTATGACTCAAACTTGTGGTTTTAGGGACTGAATAAAGTCAAATAGTTGGGCTTCCTCTCCTGAGCCAGTCCTTGGGACCATGAAAGCTGATCTGCTGTAAAATTAGTACTTTTGGGTGGGAAATGGGTTGCATTACAGTTCTCCTTTATGATAAATCACTTGGGGGATGTGCTCTGTGAGAAGGCTTAATTATTTTCTCCATTAAAAACTTCTCTCTAGCACTCTAGCTCCAGGGAGCGAACTTTGCAGAAGAGGGGGAGGTGTGGGAGATCATCTAGAATGTCTTTCAGGTTCCTGTGATGAATGTGAAGCAGCAGAACAAAAAAAAAACACCCTTTGCCTCCCACCAAAAAAGTAAAGATTCTCTTTTAACATGCAGGAGAAATGGATGTCATCCCATCCCATGTAAAATCCTTTACATGCGCTTCTTCCCTTCTCTCACTGTGGGGCAGGTTCTTTTGTTTTTCCTTTATTCTTTAAGTATGGCTTGCGATAATGATCAGGCAGTGTGATATCCAGAAAGACACTGGCTAGAAATGTAGATTTTCATATTTCCTGAATGGTGGATTAAAACAAGTGTTTCTATCCCCAAACCTTGATTCCTATTTATCTAGAAAGAGAGATAACAGTGCTGGCTTTGGAAGTCCCTTTTGTGAGGAATAAACAAGATGGCATTTTGTAAGAGATATTGTAAATTGTAAGTACCATTTAGTTTATAAGGGACTGGAAGTGAAAGGTTGCTAAACTAAAGTGCTATTAATTATTGCGGGGCTGAACTAAAAAGAATGGTATGCACTTGAGCTCTTTTTACGTTGCTGTAGTAAGAAACCGTGTACTAAATTTGACATTGAATAGCATGGTTAAAATAAATCCAGACCTGCTTAAATATAACTCCAAACAGAATCTACTATTAAAATAAAAATACCAATTTTAAAATGCAAACTAAACTTTAGTTAAAAACTAAATTGTTTAGAAAGAATATACCCAATGATCTGAATTCTACAAAAATTGTGTTTCTTACTGTTATCCTCTTTCATTCCATCCACCTGATTCTTCTTCCATCACATATTGTCAGCAGCTCCTTTGCCAGATGCTATGGTTAGAATGAAGAGGAAGAGAATGCACATTGGTTGATCACCACATCACTGTAGACTCTATAGTTGTTCATTTACTGCTCCAGCCTGACTTACCTGCTCACCATTTTCTCTCATCCTGTCTTGTTACTGAATAAAGGTTCTTAACCTTCATGAACGAACTTAAGTTCTTTCTTCTCCAATGAAGTAATCAGTGGTGATTCCAGCCTTTAGGGGTCTCCCTTTAAAATTAAAAGGAAAACTTTTTATTTTATGTGTATGAGTGTTTGGCCTGCATATATGTCTGTGAGTCATGTGCATGCTTGGTGCCTGTAGAGATTAGAAGAAGGAAGGAATTGGATCCTTTGCAACTGGAATTACTAAAGGTTATAAGCTGATGATGTGGGTTGTGAGACTGGAATCTGGGTTTTCTGGAAGAATAGCCAGTGTTCTTAGGTGCTGAGCCATTTCTCTATCCCTAGAGGTATCTCCCTACTTAGTGCTAAAATATTTCATATTGTAGTCATCACTTGCTATTATGAGTGACTGCTAACAATTTACTGTATACTTTAGTTTGCTTCTTCCTTCCTTGCTTTGTTCCTTCTTTCCTTCCTTGCTTCCTTCCCTGTTTTCTTCCTTTCTTCCTCTCTACCTTCCTTCCTTATTTCCTTCTATGTATCCACCCTATAGTTGCACAACAAACATAATTGTATTCCCCATATCAAGCTATGTAGTAAGCACACAAAGCTATAAATCTTACCTGCTAACTTGTATTCTCCTCAATTAGAATATTCCTTGATGACAGTACAGATTGTCTCATCACCAAATCATCAAATATTTAAGTGAAACAAGTGACATTTTCTTCAACCAATATTTTTGTTTCATCAGCATTCCAGGGAGTTTAACTAGAGCCAATCAAAAAGCTGGGTGAGAAAGAAAAGGCCACAGGTCTCTGCTGTAACCAGAGGACATGTTAATTTGCTGAAATAGATTTTGCCCCATCAGTTGTCCAGCCAGTGGTCCAAATATTGGAATGTAACTATCTTTTGTTTCTGCCACAGGACTCTAGAAAACTGGAATGCTCCTTGGGAGCTTCTTCATCAGTTCTGAGTTCAGCAGCTCATTCTGTGTTTGAACACTCAATAGAGACCAGATGCTTCCATGCTGCTGGGAGACCCCATCTGCCACAGCAGACCAGCCACCATGTGCTTTTTCTCTAGCATTCCATTGGAACGTAGTGGATGGTACTTCTCTTGTGGTCTCCCTATCATGCCTTTTTTTTTTCTTTTTCTTTCTCACTGTCCGTGTCTGTTTCTGATCAACATAATTGAAATATTATTGGCAAGGAATAAGCTCCATATGTTTAAAGGCACAATTTGAATTTTTCTGCTGTAAGTGTTTAACCAGGAAACCATCACCACATTCAACATCACGAACGTATCTATCTTTCTCATGAACTTTCCTTGTGTCTTTTGTATTCTTCAAGTATGTCTTTTCTAGACTCCCGAGAAGCCACTCTCATTCCTACCATCTTGCAATGCAGGCATAAAACTCTTTGTCTTGGAAATACTATCAAGCCATCTTCAGTGTTTTGTTACTTGACTTGATCCCCTTGCTCCAGAGTGGGGGTCCTCTTCTTGAGCTGAGGGAGGCATAAGAGAAGAAAGCATTGTGTATTATGCCTCCTCTCACATTCCTCTGAGGCATTGATGCATCATGCTATACCTCAATACATGTCTAAGTGTAAGGAATGAGAAAATATTGAGTCTAGTGTTATGTTTTTTCCCCACAGTGCAGCCATGAAATATATTGTACTTTATGTCACCTTGGAAACAGTACATACAGGTAAAGGTTAAATGCCTGTTCAGGGCATTTCTTCCCAGTGGCCTGATGTACTCAATAGCTGTATGGGTGCCACTGTCATAAAGAGACAGTTTTATACATGAGATAAGGGTAATTTGAAGAGAGAAATCAATGGCAGTTTAAAATGTAAGATCTATTATGCTGGAGCTTAAGGAAATAAGTGACTTCATTTTACCTTTAGGAAGACTATCAATTGCTGTTAAACAATTGGATTGAACAAGATGAATGCTTAGACATCCTTCCTAAAATCAAAAGATCCTGAAATTCCAAAGCATCAGTGGCAAATTAAGATATATGATCCCTAAAATTGCTGGCAGTTTTGTTTTGTTAATCTGCAGAGTAGACAAAGCATATGTGCATTTTAATGTTGTCTGTAAAGAAATATGTGCATCGAATTTGTGATTAAATACACTAGTGGAGTGCTTACTTTTGGTGAGGACAGGGAAATGGCCACTCTTACCAGCCATAATAACTATAACTGGACTCTGTCTACAGACACTCCCACCCTCTACCACTAACCACCTCTTCTCCCTTCCCCTTCTCTCCCCTCCTTTCTCCTTCACTTCCCTTTCCTCCTCCGCAATTCCTCCCCTTCAATCCTCTCTCTTCCCCTCCCCTACCATTCTTTCTGTTCTGTTTTATGTTCTGTTCTTTTCTTTTCTCTTCCCTTTTCTCTTTCTTTCTCTCTCTTTACTCTCTTTTCTCTTTGTCTCTTTCTCTTTCTTTCTCTCCCTCCTTCCCTTCCTTCCTTCCTTCCTTCCTTTCTTCCTTCCTTCCTCTCCCTCTTCCCTTTTCTTTAATGCCTATCCTTCTTTGTTTCCATCTCATTTTTGTTTTTGAGACAGGGTCTTAACTATGTAAGTAGGCTAGCCTTCAACTCATGATCTTCTCAAGTGTTGGAACTATCAACATGTAACACTATAAACTCATTTTGCTTTGAATATGTTAACTCATTTTATCTTTAAAATAATCCTAAGATATAGACATTATTCTCTGCAGCAACCTCCATTTTTTGAGATGAAAACAACAAAGCAACCAGAATCATAATATAGATAAATCCAAGAGCACATAACTCATCTTTGGCTAAACTAGTTTAAAACCAGTTTAGTTGAAGCTTTCGGCCATTATACCATGTAAACATTTATATTGTTTCATTCTCCTAGCACTGTATCCTGTCAAGAATGATTCCGTTTTACCAATGATAAAATAGCACATCAGGGAGAGTAAGGCCCAAGAGCATCCATCTCATATATTTGATGGATTTAATAATCAATCCGTGGTATATCTTACATTAAGAATTTTTTTCTTTTTCATGACATACATAAAAAATGGGAAGGAGTAAACAATCTTGACCTATTAATTGGAAAAAGCTATCACTGTATTAGAAAATAACCATATATTTAGACAAATTCGGGCACACAAAATATTTATATACAAAGAATTTTCCACAGTCTTCTAACTGAAGAGGTTTATGTAAATTATGTACACCTGAGGAGTATTACAGAATTATTATAATTATGTTTACAAACACTTTTTATACATGGTATGAAAAGTGCTCAGGCTATAACTATAGATCTGAAAGCTCCGTCTATAAAATTAGATAGTTATACTATTTCAAATATTTTCAAAAGGAAGTAGAGAATGAAATAGTTAAAGTCTTGGCTATTTATATTACAGACAATTTTAATTTTATGTATCATTAGAAAATTTGTCTTAAAGTGTAAATGTTAATGTTGAATTTGGCCTTTTCTATTTGCTTCTCCATAAGTTTTTTTATGAAGTACATTTGTTTCTTTGGTTAGAGATGCAACTCAACTGACAGATGCTTGCCTTATACACACAAAGCCCTGGTTCAGGCCAGAGCACTGCGTAGACCTGATGTGATGGTGTACACTTAAAATCTCATACTCCAGAGGCAGAGACATGAGGATCAGAAGTTCAAGGACATCCTCTAAACAAATAATCATTTGTTTAGAGCAACTCCAAAAATATTTAGCACTGAAATATTACTGATAAATTTACTCTAATGCTGTGAGTCATTTAAATTTGTTCATTACAATATTCTTGGTGGCTAAACACAGTGGTTTTTTTTTTTATATGTGAACCTTTTTATAGAAGCAAATTGAATTTGTTATGTGACCTTTGCACTATCACATTTGATCTTCAGCTGAACAAAGAGAAGATGTAATCTCTTTTGTTTAGAGACAAAATATATTTAATTTTGTCCTGTATGATGGTCCAGGTTCATCTGTTTTGCTAGCTACTGAGGATGGTCAATCCCAGTGAAACAGTAGAGAGGCCACAGTCAGACTTCCATTGTGATATAAAAGTGTGGCCTGCCCCTTATCATGGGCCTTTACCCAAGTCCCAAAACATAATGCCAATTATAAAACCAATGTGATTGACAGATTCGGTTTACATGTCTATTTTTACTTTTTGCTTTGGGGAACATCACTTGCTTTTAAAAAAATTTCTCAAAACACAAGGTTTGGTTGAAGGATAAGAGTTATTAGGAGCATTGAACACTTTGAATGCAGAATTCAGAAGACATAGAGGAAATAATTTCTGTCCCATGATAACTTTGAGGATATGGCTAGAAGACTGTTGCTCTCCGGTTAAATGGCAAAAGATGCTGTTGGAGGCAGCGCAGGGCTGAGCAGGGCCATCTGCACCTCTGCTACATGAGCAATCAGACTGTATTATAGGCATTGCCTAGAATGTTTTAAACAGCCTTTTGATTAGCTGTAGATTGCTTCTAGAAATGAATCATATGACATCTGGGGAAATACCTCTAGGGGTTTGAAACAAACCTTCTATTAGTCATGAGCAACAGGATGAGTTATAAAACCACATCTGGAGAATTATATTTCAAAAGACTCATCCATTTCATTTTGATATCACCAGGTGCTGAGCCAGGTGTTTTACATAAATTATCTCATTTGTTTTCTCTGGCTGCAAGTGTTAAGGTAAGTATTGATAATCCCATTTTATAGATGAAGGAACAGAGACTTAAAAATAGGTAGAGGGTTGCCTGGCATTCCACAGACAGAGCCACACCCTGAACACAAAAATATAGGGCATGATATTTAAAAGGGAACCATGAAAGGCATAATAAATTCCTGTGTGGCTGGAAAGAAAAGACACAAAGAAGCCTGATGTAGCAGGAACATTTATGGTAATGATACATGACAGAGAAGTGAAAATGGGATGGTTGTGTGTGTTAGGTGATGATGCTGCCTGGACAGAATGATATGGAAAAGACAAGACAAGCTGGAAAGACGTACATATGCTGTTAGGTAAATAGGCAGATCTTGGAAATTATAGATGTGGCTTAAGGACCGCCTCACTGGCCTAATACCTTTTGATTGATGTAGTTTCAAGTGTATGCAGGTTTAAAATAATTTAGCCTTGATTGCCTGTAGATGGAAGTTGAGTTTTTGGAAAGCAAAATGTATTTTCTTCCCTCCTGGGAGCCTTGTGTACTGCTTCAAAAGCCTAAATTAAAGGAATTGCATTGGCTTGTGTGTGTTGATAAAGTTACTATTTAAAGCAAACAGAAGACTTCAATTTTTCAAAAGAGGAGGTAGTTGGACGATAGAAAATCGTTAAGTTTGGACACCTGCTCCCAATCCTTGTTGACACTAAGAAAGGAATGAGCTATGTAAAACTTGTTTGAATTTTTTTTTCCTTTGATAGATGGAAGATGTTCTTACCATAGTCTAGAAACAAGGATGTGACAAATTGACTAAATGATGTGGTAATTTCTATACAGTACAGTCTCCAGGGGAAAAAGAAAAGAGATACTTTCATGGGGTTTCACAGTGAGGTGACTCAGATAAATAGACTCATAAGTATGAAGTCATGTTCCAAACAAGATGATTTCTGTTTGCAGGTACAAAGATAGGCAGACACAGGGAATAGGGATCTAAGGCAACAGTGGCAAAGTCTGTTCTTGAGAAAGGAATGCTGACTCCTTGCCCTACTGAGGAATGGACTGGGGGTGAGAGTACAGATGTCAAAGGTAGCCTGGGGAGAAGCAATCATCTGCAGAATGTCTGTGGTACGGAGTCTGGAAGAATCTTTGTAACTGGAAGCTGAGTCCCGGTAAATTGAGCCAATAGACGTGTTATCAGTGTGACTACTCGAGCTACTTATAGAAGTAAAGATTAGGACTTTCTTTCATTGTCTTCCTCTGTGGCATGGTAAAGCTGCCGCCCCCCTCAGGGGGAGGTGATAAAAGAGCCAGCCACTGAGTTCATGTCAGAGACAGCCCCTGCTCCCCTTACTAGAGAACCTACTTCTAGACTGAGCTGCCAGGGGCTACATCTGTGCAGGGGTTCTAGGTTATCTCCAGGAATGGTCCTTGGTTGGAGTATCAGTCTCAGAAAAGGCCCTTGGGCACAGATTTTTTGGTTCTGTTGTTCTCCTTCTGGAGCTCCGGACACTTCCAGGTTTTTGTATCTCCCTCTCTTACGTAAGATTCCCTGCACTCTGGCCAAAGTTTGGCTATGAGTCTCACCATCTGCTTTAATACCCTGCTGGGTAGAGTCTGAGACCTGATAGGCTAGGGTCAGATGGAAGGGAGGAGGAGGTCCTCCCCTATCAGTGGACTGGGGAAAGGGCATGGGAGGAGATGAGAGAGGAAGGGAGGACAGGATTGGGAGGGGATGAGGGTAGGGGCTAAGCTGGAATAAAAAGTGAATAAATTGTGATAAATAAAGAAATTACATTAAAAATAATTTTAAAAAGAAGTAAAAATAATCAGTGACAGCTATTAGGTTGATTTTTGGAAAGAGTAGAAAAATAGAGGAAATGAAATTTACCTTTTTGGGAATATTGTGGTCTCACAATGAAGAGCAAGGTAATTTGAGAAAGAGACATTACTGTAAGGAACACCATGTGCTTGGAGGAGGCCTATAACTACATAAGATGACATAATCTGTCTATCATTATTTTTTTTCTTTATAATAATAACTTCATGTACAGGTGGTCAAACAACAAAAAGACTTTAAGTTTAATGTTTTATAATTTGTGTAGCCAAATGATCAATTATATTTTTCTACCTCCCTGGTTAAAAAAACAAAAAAGGTTGACATATTTGCTTATTGGGAGAAAGGTTACAGAAAATAAAGAGCCAGGTTTTTCTATAGAGCCTTAACCTTAATCTTAAATTATATACTTCCATTGAATAGTCAAAATCTTGTTTATATAAAAAGAGTGTGCTCTGAGAAACATCATGGAAGCCTGGCCACATGGAAACTGTGATGTCTTAATAAAAGGAGAGACACTTTGGATAGAAGCATCTTGTTTTAAGTAGTTCCCACACCTAATTTATTTTTTATTTTTTATTTTTTATTTTTTGGCCTGAAAGTTCTTTGGTACTTTGGTTCTTTGGTATCTTCTATTTCATCACTAATATTTTTAATTAAAATTATTTAACATAAAAATGTATATAAAGTATTTGGAGCAGGTTTATCCCAATTTTCCCTCTTCTCCAGTTCTTCTATTGTAGTAGGTGGAGGTTTGTCCTCTCTTCTCCAAGCTCCCAGAATAATAACTCATGCAACTCAATTATTATTTTACAAATACCTAGCCATATAGCTAGGCTCTTCTCTGACTAGCTCACAACTTAAAATAACCCATTTATACTAAAGTACATTCTGCCATGTGGTTGGTTACCTGAGTCAAGATACCATGTGTCTGTCCTCTTCACTTCTTGCAGGCTGAGTCTCATGCACCTGGCTCTATCTCAGAATCCCTTCTGCCTATTGGATGTCCCACCTATTTCTGCCTCAGCCATAGGCCATAGTTTTGTTTTTGCTTGTTGTTTTGTTTTGTTTTGTTTTGTTTTGTTTTTACAAGTGATGCCTCCATACAGACCACAAGAGATTCCAGAGTTTCTTCCCTGGCTTCCCTCAGTGATGGATAATAACCTGAGAGCTGTAAGGTGAAATAACTCTTTTCTTCCCATGGTGTTTATCATAGAAATAGAAAGCTTATGTAAGACACCACACTACCACTTTTTCTTTTCAACTTCATGTCATTCCCACCCCCAGCCTGTCTCTCCATAACCACTGAGTCTACTTGGTGCTGTCTAAATGGACATGGGACCGTCTACTGGAGCATAAAGATAACTGATTCTGCTCTCCACAGAAGCCAACAGTTGTCAATAGCTCCTCATATAGTGATGGCACTTCATAAATACCTCTCCCTCCCATTTTGGATGAGTTGATCTTGTGAATGTTGTCCCAGCCATATGATTCATGTGCTCAAGTGTACAGTATCGTCTGTCAAATACTGTTTTGTTTTAGACTTCTACTCCCTCTGGTTCTTCCAATATTTAGTGAAAGGGACTGTGATGTAGGTACCCAATTTACAGTTAAGCACTCTACTTTCTCTTATTTTTTGCATGCTGACCAATTGTGGGTCTCTGTATTATTCATCACCTACTGCTAAAAGAAGTTTCTCTGCTGACAGTTGAGAAATGTAACAGTCATGGAAACAAATATAAGAACCTAGAGACTAGTGTATTGCTGTATCCATCAGCAATAATACATAATAATAGTACTAGGTTTTTTCCTAGGGTCTATGACATAGCTACTCACAAGTTTGTGGCCCACTGACTGGCCCTTTAAGGGTTTCATAATGTGCAGTTGGGCTCTAAATATGATCAGAAAATGGTTAATCCCATAACATTTGTACGACAACTGTATCACTGGACAAAGAGATGCTTGTTAGCGATAGAATTTTGTATTGGCCACTGTACTCTTTTATAGATATAGATATTTGAATACTTGGTCCCCAGTTGGTGGTACTCTTCATGGAGAAATGGTTACTGGAAGCAGGCTTTAAGAGTCTATAAACTTGCCCTACATCCAGTTCTTTCTCAACCATGTGCTTGTGGTTCAAGATGTGAAATCTCATCTGCTTGCCTTGACTTCCATGCCTGCCTTCTGCCGTGCTTTTCATCATGAGTGACTGGAACCACAAATTCAAACAAATGTTTTCCTCTATAAGTATCCTTGGAAATGATATTTTATCACAGAAACAGAAAAGTAACTGATACAGCTGGCATTTTAATTCTGTGTTTAAAGACAGTTCCTCTGACTTTTGGCTTTTATTAAATATGATGAGAAATTCACGCTGACCCAAGTTATTGATCCAGTGCATAAAATAGTTTTTATTCTACTCTGAGATTCATTTCTTTATGGTAAGTTATCTAGGCTATTTTGAATATGGAAATTACCATTGTTATTTAAGGTTAAGAACAGGAAATCTGAAAAATGTGACATTACCTGCTATAGTTTCTTAGCTGCTGGTAAAAATATTATACCCTTGAGCAAACAGTAAAAACAACTACTACAACAACAAATGGTATTTATGGCAACATATGTAGCAGAAACATATTCATGGACACCTATCTGTCAAGCCACACAAGCAGCATGGAGTAAGTATCATAGAAGGGTATTATGGTGGATTTGAACATTCTCCCACCCAAAGAAAGCCATTATTTTAAGAGAAACTGATAACAACTTTGCCCAGATCTTGCCCTCCAGGAGATAGATCTTATCTTTATTTTTGTACAGGTCGTGGGAGAAATCTGCCCCCAAGGTGACAGTATCTGTGTCTTCAGAGTTGATTTGCCACACAAACATCATTGAAAAGATAGTATGAAATAAAAGCTGGAATAAAAAGTACAACCTGTACAATGCCATAGAGAACTAAAAATTCTTGTTAACGTACATATTTTATCAAAATTATATACTTAGGGTCTTTGTTTTTCAGATATTTCACTCCAATCTATTTTCTTCTCTTGTGAAGACTCCACATTATGTATGTGGACACTTTGTTAATATACTACAGGTCTCTAAGACACAACAGGCTCTATTAACTTATTTTTTTTTTTTCTGGACCAGCAAAATGGCCCTTTCCGGCAAGGCTTACAACTAGAGTTCAATTCTCAGAAGCTACATAATGAAAAGAGAGAACAGAATTTGTCCTCTGACTTCCACATGTGTGACTTGGTATGCATGTGTACACATAAAGTACATAAACAAAATGTAAAAGAATATCCTTTTCTTTCCTTTCTGTAGATTTGGTAATTTCTACTGATGTATCTTCAAATTCACTAAAATTTCCCTCTGTTGCCTACAACTTCTTATTGAATCTACCTAGTGATCTTTAAATATTATTTTTTTCTAGTTCAGATATTTCCATAACATGGAATTTATAAAGTTGCTTATCATTTCTTGGATTTCAAATGTACTTTTTTTTTTTTTTAGCTCAACAACATGGCTATCATAGCTGCTTAAAATTTCTGCCCTGTAATCAAACATATATATCCTTTTGAGAATGACACCTATTTGTTTTATTTTCTCTTGAGAGTTAGTCTGCTCTCTCTAGTTTTGGGCATGATGTATAATTCTGGATAACATCCTGGACATATAAGTGCTCTATTATGG